>JAYJLX010050295.1:0-11633 GCA_036873525.1 Chalinula nematifera | reverse complement strand
AAGCCTCACTGTACCAGACAAAGGGTTACCTACATACCAGCATTAAATATAAAATAATCACCATCATGCAAACTCCTTCAAATAATGCTTTAAAGTTAAATGTACCTAACTATATATTGCTCCCACTATAAGTAAGGAAAGACAAATGGTATTTATAATTATGTTAATTGTAAACGTGTTCCTAGGAACGACAACTGGGCTATGTCTTTAGCAGCAATATAGTAGTTCTATAATTAGATGTGTATATCCTAATTACTGCATTTGAGTACAATTAATATCTTCACTATGGGAGTAACTAGTGACTGGGGTTGATGGATAGCCACAACTGCATGGTCAGACAAGAATCATACCATGACAAAATGATGACACGATATAATGACGATATTAAACCTCTGAGCTTGTAAGCTTGTGTTTGTATGAAGTTATCCCAATATAATTAACCTGTGAGTAATTAATTGGTATCCTCTCTGCAAGTAGAGGGAGTATAGATATATGTCTAGTCATCAGGTGCAGTATAATGCTTTATATTCATCACATCTGCATACACTAGCTGCCCTTAGGGCGGGGCTCATTTAGTGAATGTCTCTAGCTCTGGTACGTTCAGGTTGGGGGCTGGAAAGACAGTATATGTAGGCCAAAATATCACAACCTCTAATAATTGCATGGCCTTTGTCCATTCTGTATAGTTAATGTCTGGCCCAAATCAGTGTTCTAGGTGACACATTTTCTGCTGCTGTAAAAATTCTACAGTGAGCAGGGTAAGGTCAACCAGGGCTGAGCCTATTATGCTTTTATTTTTACCCATTATTCTATTCAGCATTTCTCAATTTGTCCTCCTATTATGCTCTCAGACTCACCTATTATTCTCAATTATTCCAGGCATGAAATTAAGATCGAATATATTAATTTTGCTCGATTTTTGCTTCAATATTAGGCTCAGATTAACCTATTGTACAAACAAAATTAAATGACTATTTCATTAATTAATATTCTCCATTTTATACCCATTATTCTTGAATAATTCTTGATACTCTACTCCATCCATTCTAAAAATTATGCTGGCATAATAGGCTCAGGCCTATCAACCACATATACTTGCATAAATCTAGCCATATTCACATCATTTAACTTTAGATAAGCATGCATAGAACAATGCGGTGGCAAAATTTTCATACACGTTTTTAAATGAAGTCAAAATGATTAATCAATGGAACTGGAATATAACAAGATAGCACATAATATAATATGAAATACAAAAAAAAAATTATATGATAATTGTATAGTCATTAAAGAATTGGTAAACCCTGATAATAAAGTCATCAGTTGTGTACGTATAGTCAATCGTATCACAAGATAGCCTCACTATACGAGGGAGGTGGTAGTCCAGGTTTATATGCTGGGGGTGGAGGCATACTGTTGGTATCAGATAGCACAGTGGCAGTGTGTGGGATATCTTCATCATCATTACTGAATGGTATCTGCACTACTTGTACAGGGGTTAGCGGTATACTAGTGGCTGTTCCTAGAGTGTTATTATTGCGATAAATCGTATCTGTTGTATCATTAGTTGTAAGACGTTTAGCATGTTTTATGAAGCCCACAATCATGGCTATAGCACAAATACCAAATACTAGACACACACTACCCACAGTAGCTCCTGCAATGGCTCCAGCATTAGGGCCAATTCCACTATTTGCTTCAGCTGCACTACAGTCAGTAGATGTGTGGGTTCTCACTTTGGCTAAGTATGTGGTGTGTCCTATACAACGGATAATGCAATAATAAAATGCAAACATATTACGCCTATACTCAATATTAATTATACACGAATATGTATAGGATATTACACTGGTACTAGTTATGGCGGCTATGGGCATACAGTGCAACCCCTCTTAAAGGACACCCCTCTATAAAGGACACCTCTCTTTAAAGGACGCTATTTATTTCCCCAAAATGGCATTTCTTGTATAAATTGACCTCTGTAGAAAGGACACCTTCTTTACAAGGGACACTTTTCTCTGTACCCAAGGTGTCCTTTGTATAGGGGTTCCATGCACTGTATATAACTCCCTGAAAAAGAATTAGTTGAGGATGTGCCTGAGTTACATAGTCTATCTAACAGTGCATAATATCTACCAAATACCATTGGAAGAAGACAAAAAGAATGGTACATGTATGTGATACATAATGATAAGTTCAAAAACAATGAAGCAACGAAATTAAGAGCATTAAATTCAACTGGAAACTGCACATAGAAAGAGACCGACTAATTAGTCATTCTTTAATTTGATTGTTTAACCATTGTATTGGAATGTAACTATGTAAGCAAAGTCTAGTGGAAGGTTAAGGGATATAACTCCAAGTATAAATCAAAGGGTCTGGTGGTGATACATTGTATAACAATTATTAGGTTAAATTATAATCACGAACTGCATTCAAGAGTAACATCTTTGCTGTGAGAGCAACTAGTGACGGGAGAAGTTACTGAAGGACAGCTACCACAACTGGTCAAACAGGAATCAAGTGATGATGAACAGCTGGTATAAGTATTGAGCCATATATTCTGTGATGAGTTACCATAACTAAAAGGAACAGGATCATTATAGAAAATCATAGTGATTAAAAATATTCAATCATCACTGGGGTGGTTCACTTACAATGAAAGATGATCATACTTGAAATAATTATTGTATCCCAATTGTCTGCAGGCTATTCTTGCTTCAGTTCCAGAAAACGAATCATCACAGACAGTACCCCATTGGCCATTACAGTACACCTCTAGTAGACCCTGGTTGGAGTATGTACCCCCAGTGAGACGAATATCACCAGGAGAGGGAGTGGCCCATATTCTCGTAGAATCTATGTACAATCACGTTATATATCTGTATAATTATAGAGTAAATATATACAATACACTAATATATGCTTACAACATGTCACAATGACATCATTGGTATCAGTACAACTGGAGCTGATGGAGGTAGTGAAAGAACACTGAGTAATGGTGAGATATGAAGAGGTGGAACAAGATACATCATCAAGTTGAGTACTGGAACTGTCTGAACCCCATCTGATTAATTGATTGGCATAAACATGAGGGGGATAATTATTGATGTACATTATAATGTTTAGAACTTTACTCACATTGTTGTAAGTTCAGTATTAGAATATGATGAGGCTCCAGTATAACCTAGCTGATGACAGATCACATCAGCTTCATCAGATCCAAAGCTATAATCATCACAGATATTGCCCCATTGACTAGAGTAGTATATCTGTACAATACCAGAGGACCAGGCCTTGCTAGTATCTGGTACACCATTCCTGTAAAGCCTCACTATACCAGTGGAAGGACTAGTGGTGGGACTGTTGGTAGCTGTTTTTGTTGAACAAAACTGACATATTGTGGCTATTTTATAGGAATAAATTGGTATGATACCTGTAGTGGAATCACAATTACTGGCAGTAGTGGATGTTACTTTGGAATAGGACGAATGATATCCTGTATCATAGAACAAGCATATATCCAAGCTAGCTGACATCAGTTTTACTTACTGCATTCAAGTGTAATATCTTCATTATGGGAGCAAGCAGTGACTGGACTTAATGGACAGCTATCACAACTGGTCAGACAGGAATCAATTAATGATGAACAACTGGTGTAAGTATTTAACCATATACTATATGATGAATTCCCTCGGCTATTTAAAATTTAAAAACACAATATTACTACATGAAAATATGTGCGTTCTGTTAACACAATTTTGGTGTGTTCACATTACTGCATGTTTCAAAAATAATACTGAGATTTATTATAGTATACTATGTAGGTGTATCAAAAGTGCCGATTGTTCGTTTATTCGTGGTATGAAACTGTTGACCAAATGTTTTTCATTCAATATAAAACTCATGGTTGGAATTGCACTTGATATAGAACTTATGGCCAGAATCGCACTCAATATAGTAGTCGTGGTCAAAATTTCACAAATTTTACAAGATCATAGCACTCATGGCCAGAAGCCTACTTAGACGCTAGACTCACTTCGTGTTTTTTTTTCTCTTTGACATCTTATTGAGCACTTTTGATGCACCCACACAATACTATAAATATTTTAAAGCACGGTTCACAATGTGCTGTACTGGGATTTAATAGCACAAGGGGTGTGGTCTCAAGCACTGATATAGCACTCCGCTTCACCTCATAGCTATATATCAGCCCTCTTGACCACACCCCTCATGCTACTAATTCCCGATAAAGCACTGTGAACCATGCTTTAACTATTAGGTAAATGTTATACCAAGAAAAGCTCATGTATAGAATAGGAGGAACTTTTTTAAGGGCTATAAAATTTTAAGGATTTCGGAATTTTTGCTGCAATTAAATGCATGTACATGACTAAGGGTGTAGCGTAGCTACGGCTATCAAAAAAATGTTAATACCCACTATAGTATATAAATTATATACAATCTGTTTATGCTATGAGCAGGATGTCACTGCACTTCAATTTTTATTTAATTAACTCACTATGGAAGATGATTATAGTTGGTATAATAATTGTATCCCAGTTGTCTACAGGCTATTCTTGCTTCAGCTCCATAAAATGAATTATCACAGACAGTACCCCATTGGCCATTACAGTACACCTCTAGTAGACCCTGGTTGGAGTATGTACCCCCAGTGAGACGGATATCACCAAACATGGGTGTGGCCCATATTCTAGTAGAGGCTTCATTAGTTACAAAAACATTAATTTTTAAGCAATAGTAATTAGATTCTAATTATTAACTTACAACATGTCACAATGACGTCATTGGTATCAGTACAACTGGAGCTGATGGAGGTAGTAAAGGAACACTGAGTAATGGTGAGATACAAAGATGTGGAGCAAGACACATCATCAATATTTGTAACTGAACTATCTGAACCCCATCTAATAAATAAAAATATAAGGTTGATTTTCTGCACCATCAAATTTACATTATGGCACAGCTCATGCATTGCTATGCACTCCTAGTTTGTTTGGTTATGTTAAAAGCTCTACTGGATTGGTGGATTTACTAAGGCTCACGTTGCACTATCTCCAGTACTAGAATAAGAAGAGGCTCCAGTATAGCCTAGCTGATGACAGATCACATCAGCTTCATGAGATCCAAAGCTACTATCATCACAGATATTGCCCCATCGACCATCATAGTATATCTGTACAATACCAGAGGACCAGGATTGGCTTGTGTCTGGTACACCATTCCTGTAGAGCCTCACTGTACCAGAGGCCACATCTAGTAAAAATAATTATAACAATATGCGATATCATTTTAAATAGAAAAGGTTTGTAATACCTGAAGTAGAATCACAATTAGTGCTAGTAGCAGATGTTACTTTGAAATAGGACGAATGGTATCCTGTGTAGATTTTTATAAGCACATGCATACAATAACATAATTATATTGTGGACAAACTTTTCATAATAGAATGCTATATGAATTAGGTATAAATACCGTAGGTTGAAAAAAAATTGATAGTGAAGCTGTTGGCATACAAAATTAAATCAATTAAAAACACATGTGAGCTTGAAAGTAATTTGAACACAAATTTAGATCAATTAAAAACACAATAAGCTTGAATATACAACACAAATTTGTCAAGCTATGATATAAACTCACTACATTCAAGTGTAATATCTTCACTATGGGTGCAAGCAGTGATTAAAGTTGATGGACAGCTACCACAACTAGTCAGACAGGAATCAGGTAATGATGAACAGCTGGTGGAAGTGTTCAGCCATATATTCTGTGACGAACTACCAGAACTGGAAAACAAAAGATTGCTTCAAAATCGAAATACAGTAGTTGCATAATGGTTTAAACATACAGTGAAAGGTGATCATAGTTGGCATAATAATTGTATCCTAGTTGTCCACAGGCTATTCTTGCTTCAGTTGCATAAAATGAATCATCACAAACAGTACCCCATTGGCCATTACAGTACACCTCTAGTAGACCCTGGTTAGAGTATGTACCCCCAGTGAGACGGATATCACCAGGAGAGGGTGTGGCCCATATTCTTGTAAAATCTATGTTATAATATGCCATAAGGTTTGAATATTAAACAGTATAGTTATTATTATTAACTTACAACATGTCACAATGACATCTCTATTAGCAGAACAACCGGATTTGATATAGTTATTAAAATAACACTGAGTAATGGTAAGATATGAAGAGGTGGAACAAGACACATCATCAAGAATAGTATTGGAACTATCTGAACCCCATCTAATTGGCATAATGGTATGGGAAAACAAGTACATTAGTTTTTAATATGATATAGGACTTTACTTACGTTGTTGTAAGTCCAGTATTAGAATATAAAGAGGCTCCAGTATAACCTAGCTGGTGACAGATCACATCAGCTTCATAAGATCCAAAGCTACTATCGTCACAGATATTGCCCCATTGACCATCATAGTATATCTGTACAATACCAGAGGGCCAGGACTGGCTAGTGTCTGGTACACCATTTCTATAGAGCCTCAGTGTACCAATTGCAGGAACTACCAAAAGTAATAACGATAATATTATAATTAGCAAGATAGATAAAAAGTTCAGTACCTGGAGAGGTATCACAATTAGTGCTAACAGTGGATGTTACTTTGGAAGAGGAAGAACTGTACTCTATAATACAATATGATAAACTGTCAACTTACAATAACAATTACGGTAAGGTATTAACTATCAAACAGCTACAATAGTCCGGCTATAGCTACACCGTTTGCATACAATGGGTGTGGCTAGACAGACTATAAAATACATAACCTGTAACTGTGTAGCCATGCAGGGCTGTTTGAAAGGCTGCTCTAAATGAACATAACCTGCACGTTACATAATATTTAACTATATTGATTATAGCAGTAAATCAATAGAGAAATGTTTTAGGTATTTTTATCATGTGATGGTACCTGACAAGCAGATTAAATCTTGCAATGCCAATAGGACAGCTATACAATCTCAACTAATATCAACAGCAACACCATATGCTTTTGCTGAAAGATGGAAAAGGTGTATAGAAACTATAATTCTTTTGACGTTTTCATCAGCTAACAAATTACAATTGAGCTTAATTACTTAGAGTCAAGTGCTATAAACCAATTTCTCTTTTGTTCTGAAATACAGGTACACATATGAGTTTTGGACTTTTAGTTTTGAGAGTTGACAGTTTATGATGCTACAACAAACTAAGGAGTTCCATGGTGAAGATATGAAAATTGCAATATCAGTTAAATAGGTTTCATTGAGTATATTATACCTTGCAAAAAAAATACCAGTGCCAATTACAGAACGAGCAAGCTGTAGTGACCAACTTTGCCTATTGCTATGCAAAGCGATGCACAAAAAGTACCATCATCATTAGAAGTACAAATTCCCATCCAAAAGGAAATTATCCCGCAGTTTCCAATCTTTATTACTACTCTGGGCTATGCTTTTTACAGCAATAGTATTTTAGACTAGATTCACATTTATACTTACTGCAATCAAGCGTAATATCTTCACTATGGGAGCATACTGTGACTGGAGTTAATGGACAGCTACCACAACTAGTGAGGCAGGAATCAGATGATGATGAACAGCTGGTGTAAGTATTCAACCATATATTCTGTGATGAGTTGCCATAACTACAAATAACACACACACATGCACAAAAATCAATTAGACGTCTACTGATTGCTTTAAAACTATAGACCTCCACATACAGTGAAAGATGATCATGGCTTTCATAATCATTGTATCCCAGTTGTCTACAGGCTATTCTTGCTTCAGTTCCAGAAAATGAATTATCACAGACAGTACCCCATTGGCCATTACAGTACACCTCTAGTAGACCCTGGTTAGAGTATGTACCCCCAGTGAGACGGATATCACCAAGAGAGGGTGTGGCCCATATTTTAGTACTGTCTGTATTATATGCTATGAAGTTCGAATGTTAGATAATTATTATTATTATTAACTTACAACATGTCACAATGACATCTCTACTTGGAGTACAACTGGATTTAATGATGGTATTAAAGGAACATTGAGTAATGGTGAGATATGAAGAGGTGGAGCAAGATACATCATCAAGAATAGTACTGGAATTATCTGATCCCCATCTGATTGGTATAATGGTATGGGAAAACAAATGCTTTAGCTATTGGCTTTATAGGACTTTACTTACGTTGTTGTAAGTCCAATATTAGAATATGAAGAGGCTTCAGCATAACCTAGCTGATGACAGATCACATCAGCTTCATCAGATCCGAAGCTACTATCATCACAGATATTGCCCCATTGACCATCATAGTATATCTGTACAATACCAGAGGACCAGGACTGGCTAGTGTCTGGTACACCATTCCTGTAGAGCCTCACTGTACCAGTGGATGCAACTGTTAAAAATAACAATAATATTATTACATAATATCATAATAAAAAGTTCATCATATACCTGTACTGGAATCACAATTAGTGCTAGTAGTGGATGTTACTTTGGAATAGGATGTACCATAGTACCCTATAATGTGATATTAAGTAATCAACTTACAATAACCATAATATTATATAGTAAGACAGTTAGCCAATACTCTATATAGTCCTCATTTGGTGATGGATGAGACTGAGTGACTTCAGTCTAGCCACACCCTATTCATACAAAAGGTGTGGCTATATGGCCAGACTATGTACTATACAATACAGGTCTTCTGAAACCTAAAGCCCATATGAGGATATAAAGGGAAAGCAGAGTACCAATAATACATAGTGTAGTTGCCATCTCATGCTCAAAATAGTCACACCCACATTATTGAAGGGGTTGAAAATGAACAGGAGACTGTGTCAGCTTACAACAATAACACCAAAAGATGACACACAATAGGTAGAGAAGGCAGCGCAAGAAGCAAATACAAACACAGTAATATGAAGGCCTGAGCCGTTAAAGAGGAAATGGAGGAAATGACAGCTGAGCTACATATGCCGTTTGCAGCAATAGTAGTTCAGACTGGACATCACACATCTACTTACTGCATTCAAGTGTAATATCTTCGCTATGTGAGCAAACAGTGACTGAAGTTGATGGACAGCTACCGCAACTAGTCAGACAGGAATCAGACGATGATGAACAGCTGGTGTAAGTGTTCAGCCATATATTCTGTGATGAGTTGCTATAACTGCAAAGACAATAAAATAATATAAATATTATCTATTGTTTCAGAAATAGATCCATACATACGGTGTAAGATGATTATAGTTGACATAATCATTGTATCCCAGTTGTCTACAGGCTATTCTTGCTTCAGTTCCATAAAACGAATTATCACAGACAGTACCCCATTGGCCGTTACAGTATACCTCTAGTAGACCCTGGTTGGAGTACGCACCCCCAGTGAGACGGATATCACCACGATTCGATGTGGCCCAAATACTAGTATTGTCTGTATTATAATATGTTATGAAATTTGAATATTAACAATAATTATTGACATACAACAAGTCACAATGACATCATCAGTATCAGTACAATTGGAGCTGATGGAGGTAGTGAAGAAACACTGAGTAATGGTGAGATATGAAGAAGTGGAACAAGACACATCATCAAGAATAGTACTGGAACTATCTGAACCCCATCTAATTGGCATAATGGTATGAGAAAATAAATACTTCAGTTATCAATATCATGTAGGACTTTACTCACGTTGTTGTAAGTCCAGTATTAGAATATGACGAGGCTCCAGTATAACCTAGTTGGTGACAGATCACATCAGCTTCATCAGATCCAAAGCTACTATCATCACAGATATTGCCCCATTGACTAGAGTAGTATATCTGTACAATACCAGAGGACCAGGCCTGGCTAGTGTCTGGTATACTATTCCTGTAGAGCCTCACTGTACCAGTGGCAACTAAGAAATGGTTTAATCATTTTATGAATAATACATATACATAAGAAGCAATAAGTATTCTATACCTGAATCACATTCGGTGCTGGTAGTAGTTGTGACTTTAGAATAAGATGCACTGTAAGCTGAACAATACAAACATATTTCTACCAAAAGTAGATTTGTAATATAATGCCAGCTAAACATTATTACATGCATGGCATTTCACCTTCCAATGCTCATTGAACATAGTGCTTAACTAACAAGCATCATAATTTAGTCTTAAACTTACTGCATTCGAGTGTAATATCTTCATAATGGGCACAACTGGATACAGGAGTTGATGGACAACGGCCACAACTGGTCAGACAGGACTCCCATGATGAACAGCTGGTGTAAGTGTTCAGCCATATATTCTGTGATGAATTGCCATAGCTACAATACAGTAATTTAAATTTTAAAAAGTAGTTTAATATTTCCTTATTTGGTATTGTTTTGACTTTCCATAATATTAGCAACCAAATTGCATTGTATAAAATGATAAAATTATTAAAACTTAATAATTATTGAACAGGATAAATAGAATGACAAGTATTGCTATTGAGGCATAATAATTCAATGCTATATCAGCTGTCAATTGGACTGTAGGTGTTAATGAATATTATTTTGTAGTATGTACTACATGTATGTAGCAGTGAGTAGTTTGGATATGGACATTATTCGCCTGCATATGGATTTGAAAAAAAGGGAGTAAAAAAGGGAGTAAAAGACCCACATTGTATACACACATAATCATAATGTCCGTGTTTAGCTTATTTTTCTAAAAGTAAAAAAATTAAGGTTGGATGACGTGATAGTTGTTTAATTATGAACATATGTGGTTATAACACTGCTACATAGCACATACTATACATACTCCTTAACAGCTGTATAGTCCAATTGACAGTTGATATAGCATTCAATATGAGATCACATCATCACTGCATAAGTAGGTAGTTATCCTTGGGAGGAATGAGGCCAATCAATTATAACAATTTTGAATAGCTATGATTTGCTCCAAAAACAATTTTCTCTTAAGTGTTTTGAGTGAATTCAATAAAGGACTGTAAAAGCAATCGTTTGTACTATCAAAATAGTTTTTACTTGTTTAATTCAAATTCCAAGCATACATGTACCAGGGCAATGCTGCCCTAGTTTAAATATGCCTGTGCCTGCCTGGCTTTAAAGAGGAATATGATCACAAGACCCTCCTTTTGACAAGATGAGCTTTCCTTTGCCAAATTTAGCAATTGCGTTGCTCTCTGTGTAATCAATCCCATAAAATCATACAATATTTATTAATACTTACTATGAAAGATGATCATAGCTTTCATAATAATTGTATCCAAGTTGCCTACAGGCTATTCTTGCTTCAGTTGCATAAAAATAATCATTGCAAACAGTACCCCATTGGCCATTACAGTATACCTCTAGTAGACCCTGGTTGGAGTATGTACCCCCAGTGAGGCGGATATCACCAGACATGGGTATGGCCCATATTCTAGTATTATCTGTAATGATAAATATAATGCACTATACAGTTTTGTAGTTGTGTAGTTTTAATTAACTATAGCTAAAGCTATAAACGTACTAAGCTATAACTAAATATTAGAATATACACAATTGTAACGGACCAATCAAATTGCGTAATTTGAGGTTCATTATTTTACTTAGGAAACTCCC
>JAYJLX010050284.1:0-11634 GCA_036873525.1 Chalinula nematifera | reverse complement strand
TGGTATACTGAGATACCGTATGTGTATAAGCTAAGAAAAATTAAGCTAGTCTACTAGTGATGGGCATTACCAATACCTATGTATTCTTTACTTTAATACTACTCCACAACAAGTACATGTAATAACTAACATTTATTACAAGTATATCAGTCGGTAAACTGAGAAGGCATAAAAGTATCTATTTATGAAAGACAGTATAAGGATTGTAAAACAGACCAATATTTAGAATTAAAGATAGCAAGTGAGCCCCGCCCCCCTGTTCCATTACAATAGTTATCACATGTGCTGAGATATCGGTGTAAGGTATGTGCCATAGGTTTTGTTTATAAACAAAAAACCATAACCAAATCTTCTATTACACTATTATGTTAAGTGATAACCACCAAAAATTCATCAACTATGAAATAGTGCACATGTCAAATTACATGTACAGTAAGTAAACATTGGAGTGTCTGTTTCATACCGGGTTGGCATTTGTTGAATACTTTGGGTCATTGTCTCTGTCCCCTCTTGTTGATGATGGGCTAAATGTTTACCCTTCCGAAACCCCATAGGTATAACCCCTGCTACCCAGCCTGCTCCTCTGATATTATTAGGGGGAATATTGGGTGATTTAAGGTGAAGCTCGTCTTCAGTTTAGCTAGTTATTTCTCCATTGTGAGCATTTTAGCTACAAGGAAACAATAAAAATTCTTAGCCGGACACAGTATAATGATAGGGGCTTACCCTTGGGCCTTCGTTGCTACGTTAGTTTGATGTGGGTTGATAGTTACCAACATCCATTAATACTTCGCTACGAGTCAGTTTGTTTCATTTCTCTCTCTGTCAAATCTCTCTAACACTGATTACTCAACAAGAACTCCGCAACATCATCTTCAATGGGTTCTAAAATAATGTCTTCCCTCGTATCTTCCATTGTCCTAGGGCAAATGTGAAGGTCATAAACACAAGTTTATTAAAGTTGAGGGGAAAACTAACAACTAACAGTTCAATACAAGACACTCAATGAAGATGACTAGAGAGAATAGAAGAAAGCAATCACTAAGAAGCCGTCCACGTGGAAATAGTGGGCGTGTACTGCCCACGTGGGCCCTCATGACCTGAATCCCCGTTTTGCTTGTGATGGTGAAAGGAGAATAGTAGATGGTACATTTATGATAAATAAAGTAGCTTATGAGAAGACGTTGAACAAGCTGTCAGGAGGGCGTTATTAGAGAGTATTGATTCAATCACTGAAGTCTTAGTATGTAAAGCAGTATACCTATGGAGTAAGGCAATACCGTTAGCATTAGACAATACCGTTAGCATAAGACAATGATGTTGTAAAAGTAGGATCGAGGATTATATAGTACTGGCAGGTATGTGTGTGTGTGTTGTTGAGTGTATGTAAGTATACATTACCTCCCCAGTTACTTACCAGCACTACTGATAGTCTAATAGTCAACTTGATAATAATAACATATCAAATAGCAATAATGATATTGTATCTTTTTTTTTTTAGATTTCCAAAGTCTCAGTTCTTATTTCATAAAGGTATGGATACGCCCTCTCCTTACTAACCCGGTACTCCAGCCCCCCCCCCCCCCACCCCCATGGTGTGTGCATTAATTGTAGCGAGCGGATTGTAGTGTTCCAGTATGGTGAGGTCAGCCACTAATGATGAGGATGGAGGAGTATAATTCTTATTCAAAGATTAAATGATATAGTCAAGTCAGTGATATTATAGTACCAGTATTATAACTGGGTGTGGGTTTCAGTCCTCCATAATACAGGTTCTTCTATCCTTGTTTCTTTATGTGATATCTATTCATCCTTCTATCAACCCAACCCTCCATATACCTTACCCATTCAGCCAATATGGTTATAGTACCTTGTAATGTATACATGAATATAGGTACTGTATGTGTTTGGATGCTGATAGTAATGTTTTGTTACTATGAGGTGTGTCTATCAGTGGTAGGGTTAATTACTACTGTAGTTATTATAGTTTATTATTTAATATGGGAGGGGTGGTGAGTAGGCTTGGGCGGATTATGCCGGAATCATTTTTGAGAATAATTGGAAGGCAAAAGCATCAAGCATAATTGGGAAATACTGAGTTAAAAATATGTCCCACGTGTCTGACACACCCCTTTTAAGATGGCTACTACTAGTACTTAGTAGCCAGTAGTATGGCTACTAGTACTTAGTAGCCAGTAGTAAGCCATAAATACTGTATACCATGCTTAAAAAAGACAAATAAAAGATATTATGTAAGTCCATGCATAAGATTAACTACCTGATGTTTTGAACTGTCTACATTTTCAACTTTTATGCTTTTCTATTGTAGTATGTTAAAGCAATCATGCAAATAATACAGGAATAATAGGTGCTTGTAATCGAGAATAATAGGGTGAACTTTTGCAAATCTGGGAATAGCATAATAGGTAAAATTTCAGGCATAATCCGCCCAAGTCATGAGTGGTGAGGTGTGATATTCTTCCATGGCTTCAAAGTGTATGATCAGTCTATGAGGGTTTGTTCTGTTCCTTCGTTTGTTGTTCCATTGTGTTTGTTTAGACAGGTACTATAAACCTAAAAACATGAATATGTATTATATTATAATTGTTCACTATAGTCTGTTCTTCAGGTTAGGGAGGCATATTCTGCTAGTGTTCTCGGTAGTGTCGATGGTATATCCGCTTTTGCTTGAATTGAGTACATTCGATGAAATTATTACAGGTGTCCTCATTCAGTAGTTAAAGGGTATATGTTAATATCCTCAATGTAATTATATAGTCTTTATTAATGGTTTGTTTATAGTTTGTGTTTTTTCATCACCTAAAATTCTACCTGCTCTTTAACAAGCTCCTAAAGACAATTAATTAATTAATAATATTAAATTATCTGTTTTATATTATTTTAAGCATTTTATCTGATAATGCAGTCTCTTAGAAGTATACTGACATGAAACTCGAAGGCCGGTCTGGGTCAGGTTAAAATGTTGTATTTACTTTTTCGAATAATCTAATATTATTTTGAAGCGATTATACAAATTATGTAAAAAAAAAATGGTATTTAGTGTTAAAATTTGAAAACTGACTCAAATATTTATGTAATTCAATAATGCAAGCAAGGTTACATCATTTATTTGTACTGTCCCTATATGGATGTGATGACATCACTGTACTGTAGTTTCTTCAACAGTGGGCAGTTATATAATTATGTATGCAAACAATGAGTATATACTAATTTAGCCTCCACCATAGTGAGGACAGCTGGTGTAGACACTTATGTGTATAAATATCTTTTAATGTACACATCACAATCCACATTTATATCAATGTTGGATGTAAAACAGAAACAAGATATATATACTCTTGCATGCATCACTCATACACTCTGATCTAAGGAATAAGTGAAGGATTGGTATATACTGTGCGTGCATGCTGTATAATACATTATTAACTTTGGACTCAACTAGTCTACATGCATAATACTGTTTCATAATTAATTCAGATACCAGGCCTATGTAATTGCTAGCTAGTAATAATGATGAAGTGAGGTGATACGTACATGCAAGTACTATACATACTATTATACACTAGACTATGTAACATGAATTCGAATAATAAAATGTGAATGAATAAATCTACATGCTGCTACAAAAGGAATAAGAAAAAAAAAAACTGAAATTACTACAGTATAATACTGTATACACACAACTATATGCTATACATAAAAAGATACAATACTTGAAAAAATTTCAACCGTGGTAATACAAAATGACAATAAATTGGTTGAGCCTATTTGAAATATATGTCATAGTGGCTAACAGGACTGTCTTCATTATTAACGTCTTCATCACCACACACTCTCAGTTCAATGTAGTCAGTGGTGGGTTGTTGGAGTACTTTATTAAACCAAGGTATACCAGTAACATTACAACAAGCCTCTTCTAATGATCCACACTGTTTACCATCCCATAAAGGATCAGCAGGATAAAAAATACCAGGAATGAAACTTCCAGAAGCTCCTGATTCACAAAAGTAGTCATTACCCACAAACGATGGAGGTGATACTGTACTATTAGGAGCACAAGGACAATTAGTAAGGCCACCTGCATTAAGGAAGTTTTCATTAAAAGCTGCCATAAATGTCCATACATGATTTCGTGTGATTCCTTTTGTTATACTAACACCATCAACATATGGACCATGAATGTTGTTAGCAGTAAAAGATTGAGCAATTGCATCTGTTGATCCTTTCTGGTATCCAGTAACTCTACCACACACTTGAGTGTAGCTGATATCGTAGGAGGGAAAAGTGACTGACTTACAATCTAGATCAGAATCTCTACCACAAGCCCTTGTATCATTCTCTTCATACAGTCTAAACCCTGGAGGACATTGTTCGCTAGGATCAGACATATTGAGATAAGCTACTCTCATCCATCCTCCTTCACCATCACAGTTCACACCCTCCATATCACAGTATGCAGTAATTACAGTACCATTGGCTAGCATATTATAATATCCTGACGTAGCTGATGGATAGTTAGTCAGTATAGCAGAACAGTTGGGGAAATATACACTGGAACAAGAAGCAGGTATTTTAGGAGGACACAGTATATATTGATAGATGTCTTCATTGTTAGTTAGTACGAAACTCTTCCCTCTGTTACTCTCCACACAACAGTACTGTTCATACAGTGATGGACTACGAATACCATCATTGCATGCTGTTGCATGTGAGACTTCAATCACAGATACCAAACACAAACTAAATACACAAAAGGAGACAAGAAAATCACCATTACCAATAGCCATTGACTTAGTAAAGCATGAATGTGAAGCAAAACCAATGATATTATGAACTGTTGCACGGCTCAGCATATACAATCAGTTAAATAAGACTGATGATTTGCTTGTACTTCCAGAGAAAACAAATTTCTCAAGTAACATTAATGCTGATGTAACAACATAATGCTATTTTCCTAGTATGAGAGTATAAAATTGACAATTCCAAGAGTATAGTTATAGTAATTACTACAGCAAATTTCCAGTCACTCCAACAATTAATGCATGATACTGGCTTATGAGAGAAATTCAAATTTTTCAATAACACAGACAGTACTGATGCATGATCATGATGCTGTAACTTGCAAACATAATGCTATTTTCCAGCTGATGAGGCATGGAATTGGTGGACCCAGAAATCAATATAGTTTTAATAATGAAAACACTATAAAGTGCTAAACCCTCATTACATGCAGGCATATTCTATAGTATATGCATGGCCATGCATGTATACATTTCATCATAAATATAGCTTGACAATACACAGCTTTATACACACACTATGCAGTATATTCCATACATTACACTGAGCATGCGTGCACGGTATTAAACTATAGTGCGTTGTGCCTAACCGCGCTGCATGCCAATTTTTTATAATCTTTTATTTATATTATATAAGACGATTTGATGTGTGACACCATCAACATATGGACTATGAATGTTATTATAGCAGTCATGCAGGTGTTACATGCAGAGCAATTCCATCTACCCTATCTGATATCCAGTAATTCTACATGCACTCGAGTGTATACGTGGTTGCAGGAGGGAAATTGTGACTGACTGATGACAACCATCAGACTGCCTATATGTACCGCAAACCCTTATACCTGGCATTCTATCTCTTCATAAGTCGCGCTTGGGTTATTAAAATTATTATCAATAAAATACCATTATACCAAATAAAATTAATTAACACAATAAAAGACCATGGTCCCCCTGCATGGCTCATCTATACAAGTTGTAATAAAACATGCATAGTTGTCACTGCAGGGATAATTTTATTTAAACAGGAAATAAACACTCAGTTTACTATTAGTGTAATTATACAATGTTATAGTGCTAATTCACTATATGCATGCATGGTTAATTCCTATGGTTGCATGATAAAACCACAATAAAAATTTCCCAAATGTAAAGTGTAGAAATTTGACTAGAGGAGTATATTTTACAGCAGTATCATGAGTAAAGTAGAGGAATACTACATGTAACAGCTAGAGTCTGCATGCGGGTAAGGAGGGAGGGCTTTGTAACAATATAATATAGAACTGCTTCAAATGGCCATGAAAGATATAACTGCATGTCCAATCATTCGAGCTGAATAAGGGACACTACACCAGACAGTGTATATGCATGTATACAGCTGTGGAAATTAGCTACTATATAGTTTAATATCGGTATCAAATAGTGAATCAGTAATGCCAAACAGATCCACCCTCGCCCCACCCCCTTTTATAAAACCCATGCATAATATATATAGGTACATGTATAGGGGAGTATAGTACAGTGGTGCACCATACTCCCCTATACCTAATGTCATGTACAAGTTAATCATTTACGACAGGAAACTAAGTTCTTAACAATAATGCATGCCTATATGCGCTTACAATATTACTTGTCATATCTGACTCAACATGATTGCTGGATAATAATTATGATTCAGCCGCTATATAGCTGATTGTGTGCATGTGGGATACATTATTAAAATGCTCAAAGGAAAAGTATATATATATATATATATACACGTATATCGAGGTCATGATGAATGACTATATACTTGCATGCAGTTCATTTTTAAGATATTTTGTTCATGCATATATTCACCCAGCTTATCCACATTAAGAATGTCAGTATAAAATGTTAAGGAGTGTCAAAGGCGATACAAATACCATCATTGCTGTCACACATGTGAGACTACTTTATAATCGCGCAGATACCAGACAACAAGCTAAATACACAGTCAGAGACAAAAAAATTATACAGTCACCGTTATCAATACCATTTCAGTTATATAGTAAAGCATTGAATGTGCCAATGATATTGTAAACAACTGGTGTTGTCTGGCTCATCATACATGCAGTTAAATAAGATTATTTTGCATGTACCTCTGGAGAACTTCAAATTCCTCAATGACATGCTGATGTAAAAACATGCATGATCGTCATGGTCCCAGGAATCAACTTGATTACTATAACTATATTATATAGTAAATAAAGTTTCAGTCACTCCAACAATGGTACTTCATAAGCTGGGAATATGAAAAAGGAATTATATACCTGCCAATTCATAGTGGTCATGTGCATATTAGATTATACCTGGAAATTTATAACTTATTGCTTAACTCTAAACCAGGTCATGCCATGCATCCATATATGTATTTCTAAGAACTAAGTCAAGAGTTATTATATGACAACTTGAAATAACATTGAGGTAATTCAATGAATGTGTTAGCAAATATATAGTAATACAATTCAAGATATAAACAGCCTGCATGACAGTATAATACATGATTAGATTACAGGGCAACAATTAATCTGAGAATCGAGGAAATGCATTAACTTCGTGTCATGTTTCAATATATATACATAGTCCAAGCTGTATTTCACTGTACATAAATAATACAACATTCACATCAGTGAATCCTGAGCTGAATGTTAGAGTGATACAGTGTATTAAGGTGAGTGGGCTATTTAACAATGTATCATGTGACTAACATTCAGCTCAGTTATCTGGGACAGACTCTCTTGTAATAGTTCCTTCTTCTCGAGGTTATTGAAATAACTCTCCTGACGATCACAATCACACTATAATAATGGAAAGGGATTCGATTAATGAACTAAACAACTGCATAACACACCAATATTTATAGAATAATACTGTATTAATATACATGTACCTATAGAATACTTTTCATATACCGTACGCGTCATAATTTTCGTGGTGTATTAATTTTCGTTAAATTCGTGACCTTGAAAATCCACGAAATTTAATCTTAACCCATTCCTTACACTTACGTATATAAGAGACGTGCACCTGCATGTATAACACGAAATTTCATACAACGAAAATTAGCTTGTGACAATCTTTCCCTGAAAACACGAAACTTTACCACCATGAAAATTATGACGCGTACGGTACTATATTACCAGTATAACTACGTATATAAACGTGCTTGGGACATGTAAACACAAAACGATTGCTGCATAGGTGTGGCATGCGTGGGTGTCTACCAGCTGATTAATTACAGTTTTATTTTTATTATTTAAAATAATTTCTTTCTTTAAAAACAACAACAAACAAAGGGGGGTTCCTTCGAACCCCCTCGAACCCCCCCTGGCTATACAGGGCTGTGCGTGGAAAAAAAGAAGAAAGAAAGAAAAATCAGGCGTTTTTCAGAGCTTCATGAATCCGTAATCAGTCGAAACGCAACCATGCAACCAACCAACATGAAGTAATTGTATAAGGCAAGTATAGTACTCGTGATTAACTGTTTAATAATCTCAATATACGAATACCACAAAACAAAGGAAGCAAAATAAAATAGATGCACAAACCAATATATATACATGTAACTCGCACTCAAAGCTATATTCTGTAACTTATGGTGTCATGCACAGTGTAATTTTACACACTGAATCAGTTTGGCTGGGAGACATCTTAGAGCATGCAGTGTTGAGGCTAAGTAATGGATTCATACTTATTCATCATGACAGCACCCTTAATATTAAAATTATCACAGGTAAAGGGTACAGTGCTTTTATTACAGTATTGCTTATGTACGGGGTTTCTTACTACAGTTCATTACTATATCAAATCAGCTATAAACTACAATGGACATGGCTAATGCTGACATCAACGTTAACCCAGCCTACAGTACATGAATCCAAATGACGATACAGTCAGAATAAGGTACAATAATACTTTATAATTATAAATTCAATTTACTATTACTACAATACAACCTCGTTTATCCGGACCTCGTTTATCCGGTATTTTCAAAGGCTTAAAAAAAATTTATAACCATTGATTTATCATTAGGAATTATTAAAAATTATTAGACTCTAATAGTAAAAATTGCTGACTAGGCAAAAACTGACACGAGGCACAATTATTTAGCTGATTTTTAGCTTCTTTCGGCAATTTTGAGGGCGAATTTAGTGTTTGCTGTGGCCTAAACTGTTAATGTAAGTCCATGCATGTGTGTTTTGCTATAAATAAGGGCATTTCAGTTATCCGGATAGTTCATGAAATTGCCAGGAACAAAGGGGTCCGGATAATCGAGGTTGCACTGTACTACTGCCTTGAACATTACTCCAAATCATGCCCCTCCCACCACAGTATTTACTGATGCACCTCCCTTCATGGGACAGTAACTGCGGTATGATGCCAGCCCTATATGTATTCAAGAATGACTATACATATACCTATTTCAAAGGTACGTAGTAGTTAAAGCACATGTAGCAGTGCTTGTATGTGCAATACAGCCATGAGAGGCGTGGTCGAGTAAGCCATACAGCACAGGCTTTCAAGACCACGCCCCAAGTGCTGTATTGCGCATACAAGCACGTGCTCACCATGCTTTAAATTATTTATGGTATTTTGTGTGGGGCGAATCAAAGACTGTTGCTGTTGCTGAGTGTTTCTGTGAGTCCGCTGACCGCTGTATGCATGAGTGTTGCATGTGAGCGTTTGTGTGAGTATTTGTATAAGCGTTTGTGTGAATATTTGCAAAAGCGTTTGTGTGAGTATTTGTGTGAATGCTTGTGTGAGCACTTGTGTTAGCCTCCAACTGTGAATTTGGTGAGTGTTTGAGTGCCGAGCATCATGATTCAAAGTTATGTGTGCATTCGTTTGTTTTAGCGTTCAAGTTGTATGAGCACTTTCGTTTCTGTGAGTGTTTGTGTGACCGTTTGTGAAGAACAATCGTTTAACCACAAGGTGTTCTGTATCAACCACAAAGTTATCTGTATCAATATGACCATGGAACAGCTCCATACAATAGGTGTTCTGTATGGCAAATACAGCACAGCTGGAGCCTTTGATCTGCCCACTCATAATACTTTAAATTTACATAAATATTATACATGTATCTTATACACTACCACAAACGGTAAAATTTAAGTGGCTTTTATTTTGCTAAAAAATGATGTTTGAATTGCAAACAAAAGATTCGATAGCAAATTATTAACAATATGCATGTAACTTAATTAACTATCAACCAAGTATACGTTTCACGAGGAAAAAATCTTACGATTTTCTCTCAATAGCGAATACAGCGAAAATTTATATACATTTTCAACATCGTTATGGTAGTGCATTATTAACCCATCTTAATTAGAGAGGTTTTCACCTGTAAAAATTGTCATTTAAAAAATTTCAAGTTATTTAATTTTCACACAATGGGAGATCTGTTTGTACAGGCTCTGTATTGTGTATACAATTTTCATTGACCGGGATATTTTCATACTGGTTTTATTTTCCTACAAGAAAAGATGTCCTACAAGAAAAGATGTATGAAGATATAACAATATCTTCATATACATCTTTTCTTGTAGGACATCTTTTCTTGTAGGAAAATAAAACCAGTATGAAAATATCCCAGTATTGGCATCACTGCATGTACATATTAGTATACTAGCTGTTACTATACTCAATACATTATCCATAGCATATCTACTATTATACTGTGTTGCTACTGTCCACCGTTACTAACAACATATTGTTACTGAGTGTCCCTTCCACCTGGCCATTACAACCAACCAACAACACAAGATAACGACTGATGTTTAGCAGGCTCATCCACTTCATTATAGAATACACACAAATATCACACATCACATTCAATAAATTTACACATATCAACATTAACAGTGCATCACATGTATTATATTATAATTATCCATCATCTTTCATTCCTTATCATGAATCATTTGAACAAAAAAAGAGGTTTTTGTGTATTAGAAAATTTTTAGCTCAGAAGAAACTACTATACTCAGCTAAAGTACTTTAGTAGCATGCATGACAGAGGTAATGTACCCAATATCTAAAAATAAGGACAATATCTTACATACACGGTGTTAACATAAAAGAGTTAACTAACCGCACTGTACTTAATGCATCATCAAGTAAGGGTCACATATATTGCAGTGTCCCGTATACGTATACATGGATAGACTACATGTGTATATTTAATTAACTGTAAAGTAGAGAACAAATTTAAGTGGGTTGAGGCTATAGATTGATGACATTTTAGGTTAAAAATTAATTTTAGTAGAAAGGATTTTTTTGTAGATTACGTTATTACCATTAATTATGCAACACATTAATAAAGTACAATATCTCCACAGTAATAACAATACCGTATTTCCTCAAGTAATAGGTGCGGCTGCTATAAAGGTTACTAATTTGTCCAAAAAAAAAAAATAAATCATTTTTTGGACTATAAGGGGAAAAAAAGAAGTCATTTTTTCTTGGTAGTCAGTATAGTTTTATGTGTCTATATCATAATTATGATAAGCCATGCTTTACCTGTAGACCACGTGATCACTAATCTATGTATACTTGCAGCAAAGTTATAGACTATAAAGTTTAAATGCGGCTATATACTATAATCAACATGGCTGCGTCTAATCAAGGAAATGGTAAAAATTATTGAATAAGCTGGGCATGTTCATTGCTAAGAAATACATCAATTACATGTAAGTGATCAAATTATACTAAATATTGTAGTATGGTACTAGCTAACTTCAAAGGTACCGACAGTGCTCTAAATCGGATAGAGCACGGATTCCTCAAATTC
>JAYJLX010050273.1:0-11635 GCA_036873525.1 Chalinula nematifera | reverse complement strand
GATAATCTCAATTAAGGAAAGAATTATGATTGGTGACAGAAAAGAACAAACAGACACACGATAAAAGAAAAGGTATAGGTGAGGCCAATTGATTGCCGGGAATTAATTGAAACTTACATATAGCTCATGGACTGATCGATCCGTTTTTATTTCGACTATCATTTGAGTGGAAGTCATCACGAAATCCTTGGCTGGTAATGATAGTAAGTTGGCTTCGCTTTCTGCTTCTGATTTCAATGAACTGCCGCCAATTACGGAATGGATTACATCGGTGAACATTGTTCCTGTTCTCTGCTTTCCGGATCCATTGCAGAGTACTTTTGCAGCAATACTTACTTTGCACCGGTCCAACCTCTGTTTTAGGCCACATTTGCCACACTGGCCAACTGCTCCACTTTTCTCCCCTGCTTGGACGACTTTTGCCCCACATACCACACATCCGGCATATCTCGTACACGATGAAATGCCTACGATTTGCCCATGTATCGTTTCCCTCCCGCCACCAATATATACTGCACTTTCCTCGGAGCATTCCCCAATGTCATCGACCTCTTCTATAGTTGACCCATCTGTACAGCCGAGATACTTTTTTCCATCGTATTCTTTCACCACTACGTCCTTAATCTGATAACACTTCTTTTCTTTAATTGTCCCTACGACCTGCTCCCATAGGACCAGTCTACAACATCCGGACGAGTCGCTTAAAACGCATTCTTGGAGCAGCAACTCCCCTCTATCCTTACTCATTACGTTCCTTGCATCTTTGACAGTGGCCACAACTCCTACTTTAGCGTTTATTGCTATCCTTTCGATTCCTGATAGTTTTGACAACAACTCGCCACTCGTACCGCTGCATTCACCAAGTACATCTCCACCGATCTCGAACTTCTTTGGAGACGCTTCTACACGATCTTTTCGTGGCAACTATCTCGTACTCCTCGCCGAACCTTGACTTCTTTATGCTGCAATTTATCAGCCTTATGCTTTCTTTTTTCTGCTGCATCTCTTCTATGTCCTTGTGTAAACCTGGTTCGAATGACACTAGCCTTCTCACCCCTTTCCCGTCGCTCACCCTGCCCTCAAAATACTTCAAATCATCGTTTTTACGGCTTTTCTTTACTGGGCTTACGTTCAATACCACTGCATCAATGGTTGCACAGCTTTCTTCGTGACAAACTTCACTGACGTCAAACTCGAGTTTTCTCTTAGTTGCCATACTCTGCCTCTGCACTCTGAACTGCACTGTACCTATAATTATATGTATTGCAGACTAACCATGCATGAGCATGCGCAAATAATTAAATAGCCCCTTAAATAATAAAAAATAAATAAATAAAAAAATTTTTTTTCAATACACCCTAAAAATAATAACTATGATTTAATAATGACAGAAATTAATAAAAAACAAAATTAATTATTATTAATAAACAGAATAATTATAATACAGATTAAATAATTAAAGATAAACTATTCAACAATTATAGTTACTCTATGCCATCCTCAAATGGCCGGGAGAGGACCGGAATGGAATTATGATTATATTATTGATTTATCAGAATGCATAATTATCCGGCAGTGTAGATCTATAGATTGTATACAGTGCAAAAAAAAAAAAAAAACAGTTATGTGTAATACATGTTTCCCCGTGCACATCACTTCCCTTCTTTCTTGGATATCTTCGTATATTTCCGCACATAATCACCACATATATCCCTATGATGCATTCACTGACTCGCAAAGGTTCGCCCCAACAATGTCATACATACAATTGTATATTCATTAGAATTCTGTTGGTTAGATACCGACTATGGGTACAGCAAAATAAAGAAGAATGTACGTTGTAAGTGATTTGTATAGGTTATAAACTGAAGTCGAGGTTGTTATGGCAATTATAAACACCGAGGGTGAAGCCCGAGGTTGTTTATTGCCATGACAACCGAGACTGAAGTGTATCACTGACTTATACCGTAGTAACGCGTCTCTCCTAACGTTGACCAATAAGAACGTTCATACAAAGGATGCTCGGTTAGCAACGCGTTTTATTTTGGTTACCTTAGTATTCAAGCATCTTGCAATATAAAATACTCTTGCCCTGTTGTTTTATCAAAAAAGTATTACTAACTCGTTCTTCTCGTCTCGTCAGTGCGCTGTTATGGGAACTGTCACCTTAGCAGCCAGCCAAGCCAAGCAACTCCACAAACGGCACTAAGCATACTCTTCTCGTACTCCTCCGTATTCTGTCATGATTCTATTACCTTATTGCCCCCTGCCACCGCCTACTACTATAGTATTACGACGCTTGACGTCAATATTCTTCGCTTCGCTTTGAAATCTTTTTTTGGCAATCAGTTTACAGTTATGACCTACAAGCAAAACAAGGAGCTATTCCTGGCCGGTAAAATCAACTAACCGAAGAAGTGGACAGCTCACAGCAGAGCAGTTTGCCATGCCTCTCAGTGGACTGTCAACCAAACACTATGCTGATTGCTACAGAGAATTGCACTCTCTCAGATGCGGCACTGTGCCTGTGCCAAAGATTTCAGGATGCTTGCCTTCAAGAACCACCTACAAAAGTACCTTCCTCTGTCTCTGTGAAGTATGCCGTAGCTAGCCAACCTGACTAATCGTGGCAATTCCACAAGTGTACAGCAATAATAGGCTTCTTTAGTAATTACATTATTGTTGTTATTAATATTCAATTGATTTGCTAATCCTTGTATTCCTTGATTTGAATGATTTCCTTAAAAAAAAACGGGAAGTGTATATGAAAAGTCTGGGGGGTGGTTATGAAATATATACACCTGGAATAGTGTAATCAATTACATCCATGTATGGTATAATATGATATATATTATTATATAGAATTTTGTTGGTTAGATGCTTAGCTCACTATGGATACAGCAAAATAAAGAAGCATGTACGTTATGAGTACCAACTGTTAGTTTTATGGTACATGTATATCTATTGTTATTATCTACAACTATGTATTAATTAGAATTCTGTTGGTTAATTGCTTAGCTCTACAGCAAAATAAATAAAAACATATGTTGTAAGTACCAAGTGCTATTTTATGATATATATAACTGTGGAATTAAGATGCGTAGCTCACTACAGATACAGCAAATTAAAGAAGAACGTGAAGTACCATGGTATATATTATTATATACAACTGTGTATTAATTAGAATTCTGTTGGTTTAGATGCTTAGCTAACTATGGATACAGCTACCTTGTAAGTACCAAGTGTTATTTATGGTATTTATATACAACTGTGTATTAATTAGAGGTTAGATGCTTAGCTCACAATGGATTAAAGAAGAACGTATGTTGTATAAGTACCAAGTGTTATTCACCCGAGTGTGGGCGGAGGGTTGTAGTAGTAAGTTTGTGTGTGTGTTACCGCGTTATCTCTGTGGATACTTGATGGCTCATGACACTCTATTGAAGGCACTTGATGTCCATAATTCCACGATTAATTTTTGAAAACTATCCAAGGTGAAGACAACGATCTTTTAGCATTTTGATCAATACTTCTACTGGTCACCATTTTTTTCACACTGCACCCCTTGAGCACATGTTGTAAATTGTCTTTCTTTGTGGCCTTCTGAGACAACCAACGGAACTTTGTAAAGACTGACAAGCATGCCATAGATTTTTAGAGCTAACCATTAGACAAACTCCAGCATTTTCACGCTAAAATAAGTCACAATCACTTGACAATTTAGTCCAGCAGAAGATGAAGGGCTTCACAACAACTCCTAGAAATTCTAGGTCTAAATGCATTCTTGGCAAGATCAAGCCTATAGCCTTGAGCTAGCATCAGTGTGAGGAATCTTTTATTAGTTCTGGGAGAGTCTATGCTGTGTTTTACTGAAGTGTGTGCTACAAGTATGTGTGTGCTGGACTGTGCTGACTGCATTTATATAAAATGTATATACATGCATGACCGCGGGGTTCACCACTTTAGTGCTTTCGTTTTATGTTAGTGTTATATGTACATACAGTTGTGTATTAATTAGAATTCTGTTGGTTGGACACTTAGCTCGCTATGGATACAGCAAATGAAGAAGAACATACGTTGTAAGTACCAAGTGTTATTCTATATGTGTATAGTATTATTCTGTATATGTATAGTGTTAAGACGAATTTACACTATAAACAGTGGAATTTTGAAAAGGGGGTTCTAAAGTGCATGGCGCACGAAGCGTGGCAAAATTTTGCGGAAACCATGCCCACTTCCGGTGTAAGCTCGCCTATTGTGCACACTTTTCATGTTTGCTTAAACGATCTAGAAAAATGTTTTATATACTGCCAGCATCCAGAGGTACTATCAAGACAGTTAATTAAAGGGTTCCATGGCACCCTAGGAATCACCCTAAATCCGCCACTGATACACATAACATTTATGTAACGTATACATAATTTAAGTTGGTGGGCAGGTAAAGTCACTAACTTTCCGTTCACATTCTACAATACTAACAATGGCAAATATGATGCAGCAGAGTATAGTTTTTTCGTGGCACTTTATGCTGCTAACACAAACTTTAGAAATATTGTAAGCAGTGAAAAGCCTTCTTAGAAGTCTTCCCGAGGGGGCTACGTCGGTAATACAACTGTAACATGAAGGAAAAAGGTTGAAGATGTCTTTTTGCGACCGTCAAGAACACATTTTAGTATCGCTCTTTGCCATACTAAACGATACCTAACATTTCTCAACGTAGCCCCTAGGGCAAGGTTACTAGCTATTGTTTGAACCATGTTTGATAGCCATATCTGCCCGTATGCGAGAATAAAGTGTCACATAGCTATGTGTTCGTTTTTTAGAAAAAAGAATTGGTCGACAGGTTTAGTGCTTGGGTCTTTCACTGGCTAGGTAGTTATTTCTCAGTATTTATCATCCACAGCGTAGCTAGAGCAAGTTGAAGAAAAAATAATTAAATTGACACACCCACCACCTTAAGCAAATACACAGAAATAGTAAGAATCGTCAATGCAATATTCTAAGGTGAACTTCGTTGAATTTTTACGTTAATGTGAACAGTTCATACTCTTTCCATGTATTCGCTTATGTTACATAGGTGTTAGTGTGAATTGGCCTTTATATATAATTGTGTATTAATTAGAGTTCTGAGACACTTAGCTCACAATGGATACAGCAAAATAGAAGATCATATGTCGTAAGTACGAAGAATTATTTTATGGTAGTGTTGTATACAATGTGTGCATTGATTTTAGCGGTCTGTTGATTAAGAATTTAGTTCAGTGTGGATACAGAAATATACATGTGGAAGATTAAACACAGTACACTGTGAGATAATAATTGAATTGTTATACTTCAATTTGACTTACAAATTGAAACCATTAATTTTATTAAATCTCAATAATACTTGGGTTAACAATAGTCAAGCTTCTGTTACTGCAACATAGTGTCAATCAGTAAATGTGTTCCTCTATTTTAGCAATAATATCGGCATGATCAAGTGCAATACAAACATCAAAGTTTTCCACGAGACTTTAATACTTTTTCTAGTTTTATACTCGCAGGTGACTTGTTCACTTGTATGATCTCATGATCATTGAAGGGAATTTCTAGCTCACGGGCAATATTCCAAATCGAAGTACCATCCGAACTTAAACGCCTCTTTATGAGTAGGAGGTTGGGACAAAATATCTATTGTTACAAAGTATATAACAAGTGTCAATGAATTAAAGTAACTTAATAGAGTACATACCTTCTCTTAATACAGCATGAGTACTGGTAGCAGTAACGGCAGAAGTTGATTGACCTAATCATTGTATACTGTAACTATATACTGATTGGGGGAGGGGTCTACCATAGGGTATTTTCGTGTGTCGCATGACTTCCAGAATAACCATAAATAAAATTAATATATAGGCATCCCTTAGGTGTTTGAAAATAAAATAACTGATATGGCTACAGTTATTTTTTTTTGTTTATTCAGAAAGTCCACATGATGGACATATGAGATGCCCATACTAATCGTAATGTACATGTAACTACTGTATCCACTATTATCATATTACTATAATGTACTTTTATGTAAATTGTATTACTTGACGAAGATTTTTGTTCCATGACAGACAACACCCTTGATGGAGACACCATGATGTGCCTGATCTGCTACAAATATTGTAATTGAACATGAAGGAGGGAAGGGTTGGCGTCCAAACATATATCCATATGTTCCTAGCGTAACTATAACAATATTAATAATCTTTTAACAGCCTGGACTTACTTTAATAAGGTACAGTAGAACCTCCCAACAACGGGACTCCTAGTAGCGGCCAGACTCCCAACAGCAGCCAACCCGACTGGAACGGACTGAATCTCCTACCTTTCATGTACTATTGAACCTCCTAATAGCGGCACCTCTCTACTACGAACAACGGCCATGCTTTCAGTCCTTACCCGACATGGCTCCATGTTTTCTCACCTCCCTGAACGGCCAGTGGGCGTGAATAACAAAATTTTAATTGAAAATTAATTAATTAATTTTACTATTACAAGTTTGACTGTACTGGGGAGGACAATGAAGCATTATTGTATTGTACATCTATTTATCATAATATATAGCGCATCAGCTTAGTGAAACTCTGATAAAGGTCAGCTCTCTACAAAGGCCATAATGCTTTGAACCAGCTTGACCTTTGTTGGGAGGTTCTACTATATACGTTCGTCAATGATCAATTCAAGAGCTTGATCATGATCATGGAAGCTTAACGGATCCAATTCAACTTCCGGCTGCTGCAAACTTTAAAATTAACGTATCATTATCAAGGCATTCATGAAAGATACCTTTATCAATGCATTGATATTTATAAACCAGACTGCCCAATGGTTTGGTTGGTTACCCTGGCGATAAGCCACGAATACATTATTGGTTCAAATCATCAGTGCAAGACTGATCTGTCTGTATACCAACGTGGGTCTATGATTATGAATATCACAACTCACTTATGAATATCATTGAACCACACACTACTCTAAATAAAGGAACCCATATAAATTCACCAAAGGTTGTCCTCTCCTCAGAGGTTAAAATCTATTATTTGTATTTGGGACACTAAGTGTCCTTTATTGAGAGATTTGTACTATCGTACCTTCAGTACTAGTAGTGCTAGTTTGTAATAAGAAAACAAATTTAACTCAATAAAAGCATCATTAATATGAGACAATGTTACCTATAGCAATTGGATCAGCAGCAAAGTTGTTCAGAACAATCGATGATCAATATCCTCCCTCTAGTCGGCTGAACTTAAACGGTGGTCTCGTCAACTGTGCCCTCACAAAGGACAATTGTTTCAAGTGACTATTACTCAAGCACAATGTGGAATTTCTAATTCAACTAATGCTATGATATACACAGCACCTGATCCCTGAGACTCGAAGTGTGCTCCCTTAATGGCTACCTCAGTACACGGTTGAGCTGCCTGGGAAGTGCAGCCTTACAGACCAGTCAAAAGATTGCGGGAATCGTTCTGGATGAGGAAAACCGTATCAGTACCAACATTGTCAAGAGAAACTGCAGAATGGTCAGGAGAATGGTATATTCGTATATAATGACTATTATTATATACCATCAATAGTTGTTAAATAGTTGAATTGTATTGACTGGTCTTTTTTTTTTTTAGGCCGGCCTTCTGGCTCCATTGAGTCAACATCAGCTAATCGATAAACTAAAGATTAATATTATCCGTTACAAACTATGGATGCTTATGCTTGCAGACATTTTACTGGCCAGCCAGTGACTGAAAAACAAAGCAGAACAACGTGGCGAATCAGTTAGGGTTAAAAATAAGCAACCTTGCAACGAATTTATTATACAACAGACTATGACAAAGCAATTTGAGTGGGGAAAAAAAAACAATTAAAGCAGACTTGATACCGTTACGTTGATTGGTGCAGATATCCATTTGGACTTGTACAATGGCGCTGATATTTCTGCAAAAAAAGTGCACAAGCAAGCACTTCAAACTATTCCTGAGGTTGTATGATGATCACAATTAAGTTGTACAAAAATTTTAAAAGCACTCATAAGTAAAATAAAATAAATACATAAAATTAATAATAAATTATTATTAGTCAATAAAGCACGCGAATTTTTGTAATAGAAGCGGTGAATGTGAACAGTTTCTTGGAAAACAATGGCGAATTTCTCCTTCGTGTTTGCAAGATAATCGCTTCAAATATAGTCCACAGCTGGATTTGCAAAAAAAGTTTTAATGGTTGAACTATTTACTAGATGAGCGGAAAGCTCCGAATCCTGAGTGCTAGTCAGTTTTCAAGATGGCGGTCCAAAAAGCGGTCACAATTTCCTCCTCGAATATTGAAGTGCCGTTGTTGAAACTACATTTGAAGCTGGATGAATGTATTGGAAGTGAGAAGATCAAGTATGCACTGCGCTTTATGACTGCAAACGAGGATGGCATGGTCATAAAATTCAATAGCTAAATTCTTGTAAACGACAAGGGACCATGATACCCGCTACGTATTCACGACTTGTTCTCACTGTAGTAGCAGGAAGTGAGTCACGTCGACGAAATGTATTGTTAGCTAGATCAGACTAAGTTCTTTGAAGAATAAAGAATGCGTTGCGATGTCCTAGCTTAAATCTTGTGGTGAAAGCGAACCAAACTGTACCACAGAAACCATTCAGCCACATCAAACGAGCCCCGCCCTTAGAACAACTCGTGAGTACGTGACCCTCCGGGGTCAGGCCACACCTGACCCCCTTTCCCCAATATAATATATAAAAACCACAAGGGTTTGTGCAGCTCTACATGGCTGGCACAGACCTGCAGCCTATGTCGCAATTGTTATTATATGGTACACGAGGGACTGTCATTCTTTATAGCTGAGATTATATTAGACATTCTTGGTGGACCGAGCAAGGGACTTCCCCAGCTTCTTATGAGATATTGTGTCATAAACAAACTGACCATCACTTATAGTATATGTATAAATTCATTGCACCGTTGCACAGTTATGTCACCATTTCAATGGTAACTGCTCAACAGTAGGTCAGACAGGCTAGGCACAAAGAATGCATTAATAATTATTACTGCCGGTCCAATCATTTCATTTATTCCGAATATCAATTTATTTCTTAGTAATTGATGCAATGGGTGTATAGGGTACGACTATATATAGTGTATGGATAACTTATCACTGCTGGAAAGGCTCGTCACTTAACATGTACATCTCTGGTTTCTGAGGATTTCTTCGGTAATGTTGTCATCCTTCATTTGGCCACATGGCTGTGTAACTGTGGACTTTCATTTTCTACTAGAAGTGGGAGTAGCACGTGCAGACGAAGAAGTTAAGGTGAACACTGTCATTGGTTTCTACTGTGTTATACTCAGCTGTCATAACTTTTTGTTGAAACCTTATACAGATTAGTTGAACAAAACATTATGACAGCTGAGTATAACATAGTATGACTGTGTTTGGATCATTTTTACAACAAATCGTTAGAACAAAACATGAAGTTTTTTTTGATAACTATGTATACTTGGTTTAGTAGGTATATACATGTACAGGGTTTAGTAGGGTTGTCAGGTGGCAATTTTGTCGTATTTGTAACCAATAATATATTACCTATAGACCTGTTTAGGCACTCAAGAATGTTATATTACTTGTGCAAAGTGGGCTTGATTGTGTGAAAAGTGGGCGTGTTAGTATGGAAAATTTTTTTTACCCTAAACGTGGTTCCGCCATTTTGGATGGCAAAAATGCATGTTAGGAGTGGGAAACTACGTTTCTTTTGCTGAAAATCTCGTACATGGGGCTGTTTTTCAAGCTTTAAGGTATATTAATGGTTGAAATTTTACATAGCGTCTTGAATAGCATCGTTTTCGAATGGCACTTGTTTTTTGAGACATCCCCCACTGTTAACCATGGCTTTTCGCACCTTTTCGCCATCCATACCGTATATAGCTGCATCAGCAACTTAAATGATATTCATTGACTCTAGTTAACGCCTAAACAGGTCTATAGTATATTCACGTTGAGTTCAGTTCAATTAATATCTTACATGCAAACACAGGACACTTAAGTCATGGGTCACGCCCATTTCGACTTGCATAATAGGTAACTTTAAAGGATCATAACTCGAGTTCTAAACGTTATACGGTGAAACAAATTGCATAAAGTAGAGCTATGCTTTGCTAACAATGCTAAACACAGAAGCGCTTTCAACCATGCAGCTAAATACAAGCTAAATTATTTACTAGCGGCTGTGACGTTTACTGACGCACATATTATTACAATACAATTTATACAGTCACGTGAGCTTTTTCAATTGACTTACGTCATCATTCGTAGTTGTCTACTTTGTTGCTGAAAGAGCTAAGTCTTTGAGCTAAAGTGCGAAGTTGTTGTACCCGGTGCAGATAATGATACTTGGTACGCAGGTTCATTAAAGTGTTATCTACGCTGTATCAATTTTCCGTGATGAAATGTTAACGGGATATCTGAGTAACTAGCTCGAGTTTAGAAAGAAGAAGGTGCAAAAAATCAGCCATACGTCTATTGCTCCAAACTCTTACACCATTGATAGGATGGAGATCGTGAGTTAAGACATAGGCAATACAAAATTTCAGAATCATAGCACACCGGGAAGAACTCCACACTTCGTTGTAATTTCGAAACGTATCGTTACATTGCGATAGTTTTCTCGCTGATAACATGTTTAGCAGCTGTCTCAGCTTGACCCAGAACTTAAGTTACCTGTGAATTAAAAATACTATACAGTGGAACCTCGAAATAATGGACACCTGGGCGGAATGAATTTGACCACTATTCGGAGGTTGTCCTCTCCTCGGAGGTCAACCCAATTCATACTATAAAACAATTTTTTATTGTTTATTAATGTGTTTGTGACAATAAAGTATACATAAACTCAACTTGCATACATAATATTGGTAGTTGAAAATAGTCAGAAATAGAGGTTTGTGATGTACACTGGGTTTTCAAAGAAACCACAACAGACGAACCCACAGATATAGCCTCCTCTATATGACCTCTTCTTTCAAGGAACTGTTGGACATCTTCCAGTGATTTGATGGCTTCTGTAAAAGACTGGATATTTGGTATGTCAGCATTATCTTCGCGATCATGTTCTGCTTCACTCCCCGTTTCTTCTTGCTGCACAGGGTCATCATCATCACCAAGTTGGGACAAAAAATTTTCTTCCCAAGTTTCACAGAGAACGGTTTGTACATATTGCAATGTCATCATCACCCGTGAGGTACTCCTCTACACTGCACTGCTAGTCAGACATGGTTCTTTCTACAAGATTTTGCAAATCGTCCTTTACCTGCAGGTCCGAGAAGGGGTCTTCATCATCTGCCATCAGTGGACTTCTGACGACTTCAAAGGAACTGTCCAGAATTCCTGCTTTACAAAAGCATTTTTTAACAACTTCTTCTTTCACATTACCCCATGCTGTTGCTACCCACCTAAGTGCTACAAGAATGTTGACTGATTTTACAACATCAGAAGCAGTCGAACACTCTTCTATTTTTGATAGCACATAGCGGAGGAACAATCGACGATAGTGGAATTTAAAATTCTTAATGATGCCAAGATCAAGGGGCTGCAACTTCGAGGTGGT
>JAYJLX010050262.1:0-11644 GCA_036873525.1 Chalinula nematifera | reverse complement strand
TATATAATATATATATTATAATATAATTATAATAATTTATGCAAACAAATTGTTTGAAAGGGGCGTGGTCGTAATTTTTTTTTTTTTTTTTTTTTTCTTTTCTTCAGATCAGAGAGTGATTATGGTGTTGCTACTGGAAGTGTTTTTGTTGTTCAGTACGGTGTTTGGATTAAGTCTAGGTTGTAGCTGCGCTGATGGCAGTTTCGATATTAAGAGAAGCACGGCAATATGCAATGATTTCAGAAACTCCGATAACATTTACATTGGACGGATACACGAGATCTTCTGTAAGTGCCTGTTGGCGGAAGACGAAAATTCGGGCGATTTTTCCTGTTTGCAGTACAATCTGGTAGACGGATTCCCTAGCGGTGAAGCACAAGAAACCTACAGCTGTGAGGAATTTACTGCTCCTTTTGGCTTTCAGCAATGTAATACCGTCAACTCGGAGATAGCTGGTAAAATAAATGCTTTGATGTTCATATATATATATAATACAAGTGATATTATCGTTATTGTGCACTATAGGATTATCTGGTGGTAGTATTGATCCCGTGAGGAACCCAGTAATCAATGTAACTGGTGACGATGGTAACTGCGGACTCGATACAGATGTCGAAGATATTTACGGAAGAAGTGGGTGTGTCCTTAATTTCCAACCATGCTATTATACAGTGAACGTGACCAGAGTTTTCAAAGGAAACTATACGGTAAGTTATAGTGCTTAGCATAAACTAACTGGAATATATTTATACACTGAACAGTCTATGCTATAGGATATTTTTTATGAAAGGTGTTGTTGTTTGGCAAAAATAAAAAAAAAATGTATAGGAAGTGTAGAGACTGATATAACAATTGTATGACACTATAGCTGTTTTATGACGCCAAGAAGACCAAGGCATATGAAATAGTTTAGCATTTATGATGCATTAGCCGCCTTGTTTACATTTGCCCATAAAAGTTCATACTCTTTTGCTAGGCAACATGGTGGGAAATTTAGATATGTGGATATTTATGCAAATGCCCTATAGATACAGTTATTTTGATTATACGCCATTGTATTCTTGCTCATGCATGCTCCCATTTCCCTCTTATTATTGGTCACCTCTTTATGGCTTCAATGGTTAAATAAAGGTGTACCCTATACCATCCATTATTGCCCAATACTGTAGCCTATGTTACTATAGGTTGGTTCACTAATATCCAGCCCTGGACCCGATGTACTCACTTTATGTGGCGAAGAGAACCGTGTGTTAAGATTGGGAATGGATTATGTGGTTGGAGTGGGTGGACCCTGTGGCCCCATCAGTGCCTGGTCGCTAACTGACGTGTACAACCCAGATGATTTGGATCTTCTAGCGAGAGCATCTAATGATTCGTCTGAAGCATGTTCTTCAGCTGTGGTAGTCCGTCCTATCATTGCGGTACTAATGGCTGCTATACTTGCTCTACTTGCCATATCTTTCATTGAATAAATTAATATTGTGACTTATTTTCGTATTAAAATTTATATTTTTCATACTATTATATTATTCTTGTAAAGACGTCGATGTGTAATGTTTATGTAAAGGTGGTAAATTCTTCACTTACAAATAATAATTATACTTAAACACTTGTTATGCATACATCATTAAATACATATCTTAGTTACGGCATGCCAAACGACAATAAAGTATACATGCTAAGGTGAATGTCAAAATAAAACCAGTTGTTATAATTGGATATTCGGGTAGTATACATTATAATTCAACAACAGTCAACAGATAAATTCAGTATTTATAATAATAAAAAATTTGACAAAATTAGTGATTCAATGATCGAGTAGCCATGCAGTGATTTAGTCAATTTATTTATTCTCATAAAACGTCCCATTCTTCTTCAAAGCAATTTTCAAGAGCCTCTTTGTCCTTCTGCGAACTCACCATCACAGTTTTTGACCTTTGCTTTAAAATAGTACCCTTTCCTTCGATGAGAAGCAGAGAGCCTGTTCCCATGGCAGAGAGAGCTTCAAATTTTCCTGGAAGTCGTCTCCAGTGGGTACCAGCAGGAAGTCTCTCGGTGATCGGTTTGCGCCTCAGCAACTCTCCATCGACTGTCAGAGCAAATATTCTAGAAGAACCAGCAGTTATAGCTTTGATTTTCTCTCCTTTAACCATCTCCCAGCTCCTTCCAACAGGAAAATTAGTGGTCACGCCCTTCCTAGCGTAGGGGGTTCCATTCTTGTCCAACGCCCACACAAGCCAGTCATCAGCACTAACTACAACACTTTCAAATAATAATGGAGAACTTGGCAGAGAAGATTCTTGCGAGTGATTGTCGGGTACTTCGATCCAGGCTGGAGCCATACCTGTTCCAGGTTCTCTCGGATGGATTCCAAATCTAAAATGGAGTTTGCCGTGATTGTCGACTGCCCATGCTACATTGTTCCCGATGGCTAATTGATTGATCTTTAAGCTCTGCATATGTGAACCCAACTCTATGTAATCCCACGAGTATCCTTGAGGTATCTCGTTACATATCCCTTGACGAGACCAGATGTCCTTCTGCGTCAACGCCCACACAGCTGCCGGAGATACAGCGAGAACTCTGACTTGATCCTGACACTCGACGCGAAGGGATTTGTCAGTGGTGGGAAAGCAAAAAAGTTCACCATCATCTCTAACAGCCCATGGTACACCGTCAAAGGATGCACACTGTTTCCATATTGACAAAGTGAAGAGTGGCTCAGTGCATACTGGTTGTCTATGGTAGCCGGTTATAGGGTTCCAACAAGCATGGAGTGTGGTATCAGAACTGAGTACACATATCCCTCTTTGGGCGCAACCTGACAGCAACTGGAACTTCTCACTCGTAGAGCTCACCAACTTTGATGTGACGTTCTGTAGGAAGCTGTTTGAACGCATTTCGAATGACCTCACTTTCCACACGGCATCAAGACCCGAGACAGCGACTGGCTTACTCAACGATCCTATCCTTGCTTCCCACCAATGGCCACTCCCCTCGGGTTCAAACGAAGTAGCACCACACCTAAACCACAATCTATCTTCTCCGTCGATACCCCAAACTATGCCATTATCAAAAACAGCTATGGCGTTGAAATTGGGAGAATCGACTTCTCTCCATTTTGTACCGGCAGGATTGGCCCCAGTTACATTCTCTCTTACATAAGCTCCGCCCGACATATCCAACGCCCACACAATATCACCACAACAAGCGACGTGAACGAACGTTATTGCTGACTTTGCTTCAATCCAGACCTTACCATCTGGGACCTTGTTGGACACATCTCTTCGAAACAGAACACGACCGTCAGTAGCTAGAGCCCACACACCGTTGTAATCACATGAGACTGATTTGATCTTGCGTGACACGGAGCCTCCCCTGGTTATGTTAACCCAATTGGATCCTACTGGGTCAGTTTCATTGATTCCCTGTCGGACATAAGCTTGATGATTGTGGACACCCCACACTATTGAGCCATCGGCTGACGAAGATATCTGAGAGACGTGCTTCTTCAGCCCTTGCCAGTTCTTGCCTTTATCAGTAGCATGGCACCAGAATAGGTTAGATCGGGCATCTATAAGCCAGATGGATTTCGAAGACAAGCATAAAGATTGAATAGTGTGTCGACTCGGCTGGGATATTATCTCCCAGCAATCAGTTGATATTGAATTCATGTCAGTTTGCTCAGCGGACACATCATCGTCATCACCTTCGTCATCGGTAGATTGCTGAGGAATTATAGGAACGAATGCTTCTGCACGCTTCCTTCTTCCGGAGAACCCAACTTCATCCTCATCGTTGGACTTTGACACCAGTTGATCAACCAGTGAATAGTAATCAGAGGCTATGACTGATTCCCCACGATCTGGTCTCTGATAATCTTCGTCTTCAGTTTCAGTATCTGTCTCGTCTCCGGAAAACAGAGGGTGATTTGAAGTCTCTTCCATACTGTAACTGCTACTAATGGAGTGCGATGAATGGCGGCTTCTAACAGCGACATCCTCAGCTGTAAACAGTTCTTCGTCATTCTCTTGTTCCTCAATGAACTGCCTGATACTTGATCTGGTTAGCGTATCATCTTTGTTGAGGAATGTCAGCAGCTGGTCTGTATCACCTTCTCCTTCACTGTTGGATGCTTTGTTGGTGCCATTATCGTTGAATAGTGATCCATCTACGGGTGAGGTCCCAAATAATGCTGCAGTTTGATTGATACGAACAGCATTGGCACGTCTCCTCGATGGCTTCCTCACGATTACTGGCCCCTCATCTTGGGTGTTTTCTCGATGGTCAGAGGATAATTTTCCATCTGTTCCAAGTTCTTGTTCAATGTTATCGCTATTTCTCCTCTCTGCAGACCAGATTCTGTCTAAACTGCTCAATAAATCTTCTTTCCTCTGATCAACATTATGAGATGACAATGTGGCATTATCTGTAGAGATTACTCCATCATCTCCAACGTCGTCAGTCATTAGCTGTGATGGGGAAACAGCTGCCTGTTGTGACTGATCTGCACCGGTCTTATCAACAGTGTCTTTGTGATTGGAGTACAAACCATCCTTAGTCACATCTTCATCCATGTCTGCTATTTCTGGCACCATATCGTCTTCTTCATCAACCACTATGAGGTTAACCAGCTGTTCGTTAGGTAGTAAGGGAGTGTGGGCGGTGGCTCCAGTCTCAAAGGTCTGGTCATCCACTGGTGGAACTATGTCAGTATTGTTACTACTGCCTGGTTCCTGTACATCAGGTGATGGTTCGACGATGGTGTCCTGAGGTATATCTTGGTCAATTTCTCCGATTTCGTCCAGAGCTTCCACAGAGGAATGTGCACCTGAAAATACATTCCAAATAACACCACCAGTTCCAAACATCCACTATCTACAGTGTGAATGTTTACTTACTTGATAAAGGTGTTAATTTTTGGTGAGCTTTTTTAAGTTTCGATTTCTTTTTTCTCTTTTTGGTTTTACGGCTACGAACAGCCACTCCATCTGCTTCCTCTTCATTCGGAATCTTCAACATTTGCATTCGTCTCTCTGCTTCGTCGGTTGAAAGAGGAACAGATGGTAACTAAAATGGAATATCAGACAATAATACTAAGTAAAGCACAAAAAAAATCTTTTAGTTGAAGTTACCGGTTCTTCTTTTGGCTTCTCTTCTTCCTTGGGTGAAGTGTGCCTAACCAGTGCTAGCTTGCCAAGTGGTTTGGACAGTTTTGCTTTAATCTCCGCTGTAACTGGTTGGGAAGGTTCGCTGGGTGAAGGTTCCTCAGACAAGTCGTTGCGAGAGAGTCCAAGTTTGCTCAACGGGTTTGACAGGATGCCTTTCAGATCAGTAACCTGATGCTGTAACCGCAACTCAACAGCATTGAGGACTTTGTTTCTTGTTTTTTCATCCTCTGTATGCTGTTTCTTTTCATCCATTTCTTCCTCATCCACAGTAATTGTGTTAATGTGAGCAATCGACTCCTCCTTGTTATCACGTTCCTGTTCATTATCATTTTCGATTGTGGGCGTGTCAAGCAGCTGGTCACTGTTTCCTTCCTTGTCCTGTGGCAACACACTCTCCTCTTCACCATTGAAGTTATCTTGTCTCTCCGTAATAACATTAATTTTAGGAATTGTGTCTTTGTCTTCCTTAGTTGCTACAGGTGAACAAGACACATCACTGCTTTCTTCTTTCACTGTTCTTTTCTCAACACCATCTCGAGCTATGTCATCCGGTTCGTTGTTCACTGCAATACTTGTACCATAAGAGGTGACCTCTTGTGTACCAGTAGAAATACCCTCTTCTGTATCAATAGAAATACCCTCATTCGATGTACCCTCATCATTTGAGGTACCCTCATTATTTGAGGTATCCACTGTCTTGTTTGAGGTAATTTCTTCAGTGGGCGGAGTCTCATACAAAGGAAGAGCTTGAATAGGTTTCGATGAATGAAGTGAAAGGTTGACGATCAATCGTTGATGACCGATGACTAACATGTAAATGTCATTGTTGTGGGTACAAAGGTCAGCAATTCTCTGTCCCAGACTCATTGCTCCGATACACTTGATTGTCTGTGGTTCTAGAATGAAGACAGTGTTGCCATGGTAACAAATGACCCATTGGTTGACCCATGGTACCAATATGCCAAACTGGATTGCTTCATTTACCGTAGTCGTTGTGGTTACGCCGCCAAACAGACTAATCACAGGTAAATCGTTGAATAAAACATCCTTAAATTTGGCGGTAGATTGTACCTATTGAGATAGCATATGATATAATGATAGAAATGCACTGTCATTCATCGAACAGCATTATGTGGTACAAGGTGTCTACAAACACATACAAATAGTTTTACCAGTCATTTAGAACAATGGTATTAAGTTTCGTGTGAATGCAGCTGCCAGATATTAGTTCAGGATGCTCCAAGAATGTTACTATGATGCTAGAATAAAACTCTAGACTACTCCAATGGTTTAAAAGGTCAAATTACCCACCCAATTAAGCCCTATTTACAATATGATGATAGCCTGAACGTTATCGGGACAATTTTAACCTTCTGACGCTTGTTTTACAGTGGATTTAATTCCAGCATCAATGTTGTCCTGCGAATATTGCATTGTTTACTTATAATGCAATGCTAGCAAAACATTACATTGACGTACACTTAATGAATAGAATCCTAATCAATTCTAATGTAAACGGTTGTGTCAAAATAGGGTTAAATCACCTACACAATTTATACATAAATACTTGATTAATGTAACGCTGTGAACCAGGTTTAACAATATGTAATCAGGCTATAATCAGTGTGAGTATATATGTATATACCTTTCCATCAGTAGCCGATATCCATAGCCTGAGACCAGGTCTGGCTACCACGATATAGTCCTCTGACAAGCAGAAACATCCACCATATGGACCTGGCTTTCTGTCTCTTGAGCCAATCTGGAATAAACGAGACAAATATCAGTAATAATAATGGCTGACTTGGTCAACCCAATTGACCTCTCCTTCACAAACAAGTGTTATCATAATTATTTAATAGTGTTAGTCAGAGGTTATTTGTATTATGGTAAACATATATTTAGTAGAGGGACCATGGGAAATACTATAAGCCAGTTCAATGGTGTGTCGTCATGTGACCAACAAGTCATATGACCAACAAGTCATGTGACTTGACTGACCTGAGTTAGTTTACCAGTGTTGATTTCCAAAAGGAAAGGCCTCTCATCGGTGGATATAGCCAGCAACTGGTTACGAAGACTCAGTTGAACGATAGGAGCTCCGAGGTCCAGCAAATGGGATACTTCTAATTGAACCTATTGAGAGAGAGATGACCATGCCTTTATTTGGTATACATTGAAATAGGCTATTGAAATTGTTGATGAAATATAGATAACTTATTGAAAGCATTAATCTTAACAATAATATCTCCCCAACGAACATTTCAGTTATAGGTACAGTAGCAAAAAAATAAACAATAAAAATGTACAAAATAGGAAGGGAAAAACATGAGGAAGGGAAGGGGGGAGGTATAATGTATAATCAATCAAATTGAAAGAGAAACAAAATAATGATGATAGATAATGCTTATACAATAGAGACCATATGTACCTTAGTCCTGTCAAATTTGGCAGACATGAGTTTCCCGGATTTGCAGCCAAATAGAAATCGATCTCCATTGTTGTACCACAAGAAAGCAGTAATGGGGGAACTGTCTTTGTCCTTGAGAATCTTCTTAGCCTATTAGATTAATAAAGAGTACAAGAAGATACATTAAGTAGGGCATGCATGAAAACAATCCGGAAAATGTAGTAGGCCAATTGAATGACATCTAGATCTAATTATTCAGGCTAACCCACAAATAATCGTCATATTCCATAATTTGCATTGCATAGTCAATAGGACTGTTTGTATTACATAAATGATAGCAAAAACTATGCGTTCATGATAAAAGTTAAACAAAACTATACTAAACCTTAACAAACTGACTGATGATTTGATGTAATTGATAATAGCTAAAGTCCCATCAGTGAATCCAATAGCAATGAAGGAGTGGTGACTAGACAGCTGTACTAAACTAACACACACTTTGAACTCCTACACAAAAAGCAAATGCCCACATAGCAACACTATATATAATGCATGCAAGTCATATCCACTTACTGCTATTTCTTTGATAAGTTTGTTAGTGTTCTTGTCCAACACCCACACCGTTCCTTGCTCGCTCCCAGCAGCTAAAATGGAGCCTTCAATGTGCAGAGACGTGTATACGACCTTTTGCTTGAAAATACCGGTTTCTAAGGGTAGGAGAGAGTTGATCCGGAGTAGCTGATCTTGCTCCGAGATGATGTCCATGTTGGTTGGGTAGCTTTGATATTGTGGGCGTGGTTTAGATTATACGATAACGCCTACATAATAACATCCAACGTTGAAAACCAGACGTTCATTAATTAATTACCCCTCATAGTACAATAGTATCCTTGATGTACATGTACACTTGTTCTCAGCGTACCATATACAATGCTAAGAGGATGTGTATAGCAATTACACCATAATATACTGCATTTAGCTCTTAAAACGGCAGAGCCTTCAAATGAGTAAGTGGAGCAACGCGTAGATCGACCTTTTGCTTGTAGTGATGTAAGTTTCCAAGGGAAGAAGAGAGATCTGAAGCCACGAGTCTAAAACTGAAATGGGTGGGTTTATGATGACTTTGATGTACGCTAGTATTGATGCCCTAAAGAAGTTAGCGACACACTCGCCAGCAACACATTCCTTAATGAGACAAATTCCAGCAGTTCAATTTGGAGGTGGGGCTCGGGCTCAACAGAAACACGCCTCAATCTCAAATAAAAATAAAAGCAGGCTTGGACATATGCATTGACATAGCTGCATTAAATTATATGTTGAGAAATTATAGCCGCACTCATAATCCATCATAATATGTACAGTGTGTATTGTGTCCATTAAAGTATAATATTTGCAATGTTTGTAAATTTGATCTATCATACAGCTCCTCAACTCAGCCACAGTAATCATGCATCATACATAGCGGTCTACAGTCAGCACAGTGTTTAAGATTGGGTGCCGTGCATTCTGTGTTATTCTAGCTATTTAATTACTATATGCGAACTGATCGCTATGAAAAATTACCAATAATAATTAAAAATAGCAATTAAAAATATAGTAAAAAATAAGCAAATATTTTGAATGCTTCTGATATTGAAGGAATGGGAAATCGACGAACTAAGAGCTATGACACATGGGGACATTTATTTATTAATATATTGTATAGGCAAATCTGCCAGATAACGTTAAGTGTTATTCAAGCTGGGTGTGGCAGTTCCTCCAGTGGCGGACATTCCACTTCACTTGGTAGATCATCGATGACACTTTCCGTTGGCATAGTCAACTGGGTTTCCGTATTACCTACTTCAAACACAGTGTCGAGACTTCTAATTGATGGATCGTACACCTGCATTGATTGCGTGATCATAGAGTTTCTAGAACCATCGTCATGCATGAAGCTAGCATCAATATCTCCACTACTGCTGCTTGATCGTTTGGGTGGTTCACTGCCTTCTTCCTCTTTCGGTGGGGCTGGTTGCTGTGAGCTCTCAACTATATTAGTGCCATCCTCAAATCCCAATATTCGAATCATCTTTGAAACGGACTTATGGTTCTCAAGATACCCTGCTCCCTCTCCTTGCAGGTAGTTAATTTGTTTCAGAGTCTTGCTACTGAAGGCTTCCCACAGTATAAGAACACCTGATTCACCTATTTGCACGTTCTCAGCCTCTGGTAGTTTAACTGGGATGTCATGTATTGGAGAATTGAAGGATTTCGCACCACTTACTACCATACATTTCTCTTTGCCGGTCGGCCCCTCACAAGGCATCGGGACCAGGAACCGAACATATTCATTATAAGGTCGCACCAAATACTGCAACTCCTGATTGTGAAACACCATTATGTGTCCTGTACCCATCCCAACCCACACTGTGTCCAATACCGGAATCATACAGGTCATTATACAATCATTGATTTGAAAGTTACGACTCATTTCCTTTTCGAGAAGAACTTCCCGTGTGTCAATATCATACATGTGGGTCTCCTCGTCGGCATTGAATGCTGATAGGATTGTGCCTCCGAGATGAGCACTATATACAGTATTGGCTACTTCAGAATAGTTTAAACACCCTATTAGCGCATCACAGTTCTGCTGGCGAGTCCACTCATGCTCCTTCTTCAGCGACTCCACATTCAGGAAGAATAGGAACTTGGTATGTGATACCCATACGTGTTTTTTGGTGACTGTGATTCCCTCTACAGCATTCTCCGATATAAACTCATAGGGTGGGCGATCAGCTCCTTCTATCATTTTGATGTCCATTGAGAAGGCGAATACATACCCTTCAAGTGTTCCCACATACACGTGGTCCTCAGCTGCTGTGATACAGCACACAGTATTGTCCTTCATCCTAACATTGTGAATGAGCTCACGGGATAATATGTTAAAGATATCAATGACACCAAACTCAATGCCTGACCTGGAACACACCCACACGTGATCACCACACACGTGCATGCACTGCACTTGGTTATCCTTGATGAAGTTCTTGCTCACTTTCACCATTCGATTCGTGTTAAAAATATTCAATTCTGCTCCTTCGGAACTATCACAGCAAATCCATATCTCACTGCTTTGTGAATTGCTGACATTTGCTTTAGCAAAATTATGTGGTATAACGGCACACCCCCTCCGTAGAGAAAACCTGCTGCGTACAGGTGTTATCCCCATGATGGATATAATGGTCATGTCAGATAGCCTCTCTATCAAAATATCTCCATCAGGTCGTTTCTTGGGTTGATCCTCCCAGCATTGTTCCATCAACTTTGTCAGATAAAAATAACCGATTTCAGCCACAGGAACATCAACTATAGATGGGCGTTCCCCACTGACTACCTTGGGATCGATCTTTACTGGTTGTACATTATGGAATGGATGACGACGTGCTATCATCTGATACAGCAGCATGGCAAACGAGAAGATGTCTGCCTTGTGGTTATAAACAGCTCTCTTCTTCCCAATGAAAAGGACCTCTGGAGCAAGAAAACCCTTTGATCCTTGGATACCAAGAGTACCAAATGGAGCCAAATGAGTGGCAATACCGAAATCACTCACTTTACAGTGGCACAAGGAGTCTTCCTCCAGAGTCCATAGTAGCACGTTAGCAGCCTTGAGATTGCGAAATATGATGCCGTGTTGGTGAAGGAACCTTAAAGCTGCAGCAACCTCAGCTGCCATACGAAATATCACAATTCTTGGTATCAGAGTGGGTTTTTTAATCAAGTGGCATTCCAGTGAACCCATGGGGGCTTCCTCAAGTACCAGTGCCATTAACGGGCGAATATTGACTCCGACCAAACACACAATACAAGGATGATGAGACTTTTGCAGCACCATTGCTTCACCCCGTAACTCATTGAAAGCATCTTCAGTACAAGATATGTATTTCTTAATGGCCACATTCTTACCGCGACATTTACCCCTGTAGACTTTACCAAAACCTCCGGTACCTAAAAGCGAATCTTCATCTTCTTGATAAATAATCTCTTCAGCCTTCAAAAGAAACCCTTTGTCGAGATCTTT
>JAYJLX010050251.1:0-11647 GCA_036873525.1 Chalinula nematifera | reverse complement strand
TAGTTAAATTGTTGAGTATATCAAAGACCAGGGCATCACCTTTCAATATTCATCACTGAGTGCATGCTCACCATGACAACAACCCATGAACAGAAATTATATGCTCTCAAAGTGAAATCTGTCTCTGGCCAATGGGACAGTGGATCGTAAGTAAATTATCGTACATTTGCCAATACGATTCTTACTGTTTTGCAAACATGGTCAAAACTAGTATTCCCTTATATAGTCATTGATGTTTGAGTGTACACATGCATTCACATGCCTGCAGTGCTATAGCTTGATGATTAAATTAACTTGGACTTTTATTTTTACTATAGATGGAAGAAAGAAAACGCTCTGGGTCCACCTGATGACCTGAGTTGGAACCCTCAAGATGTTTGGGGCCACAATGAATTTATTGAGGTATATTTGATCAATTTGATATATGGTCATGTATCTATCATTGCAGCCAGTTCTATAGTACTATATAGTGGAATGATCAAGTATATGCATGCACAGCATGCACCGTCAAGTTCTCATTAATATTGCTCTGATATGATTTCTCATATAGCTTGAATTTCCGAAAGCCCTACACATCACAAAGATTACTATATACATCAAGCACTCTGTTGGTGCTCTTGCTAAAGTCAGCGTAGCCAATAGCCATGCTGTAAACCCTAATAATTATACCACGGTGTGGCAACAAGCACCTATTAGTGACTACAATCCAGGAACAGTTGAAGTCACAGTTCCGGTAAGCATGCAAGGCTGCTTGCATACAGCCACAAAGGCAGTATATATATACCCTTGTTGACCTCAACTTGAAGCTATTATAAGTACATTTATGCCATTTTCTTATTAATTTCAGAGTGATGTGGCTGCATATGGTGATACAGTGAGGATTGACGCAAACCAATCGCAGTGTCATAGTTTTTATTTAAATGCTGTGGAAATCATTGGAAAAACACAAGGTATAGAGTACTAGCTAGCACCACATAATGTGGTCACATAACTGATCTGGATGTGCAGCCCAGCCACTCGATCCCATTTGCACTATCCATTATGCCGCTTATAGTATATTAAATTGTTAATTGCATGCACATAATTATAGTAAGTATACTGCACAATGGTTTATATAGCGGTATACAATACAGCTACTATATAGACTACATGAATGATAAAAAAATTTATAATAAATTTTTTCCAATCTATCATACATGTATATCTGTCATTCATCTCATACAGGGCCTCAAAAGATTACTTTGAAGACCTATCCTACGCCTACATCTCAAGGCATCAGCTTGAGTTTTACCAAAGAGGAGCCGGATGTTCTAGGTGGTCTTCATGCCGGCACAGCTCCACCCGCATTCAAAATGGTGACAGTTAATGAAGGGAAGTGGATTCTATATGCAGAGCCCTACTATAATCCCACAAATGCAGCCGATGCACTGATATTTGGGAAAGGCACGTATGGATTACCAGCACAATTTGTGACCGTTAAGTCCCTCCGCCCTATCAGTGCAGCAGAGGATGCTATAACTCTATTTGCCAAAAACTACTTCGGAGGTGAAATGTGCTCCACTGTTGCTGACAAGTCTACGCTATCTGAGCTTCCAGCCTACACCGCCAATGGTGTGTCTTCTATAATCGTCAATCCTACCATACATATGTGGGAGGTGTTCCAAAATGCTAATTTTGGTACCCCCAGTGTCACATTGGGTACTGGGCATTATGCTGATTCAAACCACATTGGCGGACCAGGTTGGCCCGATAACAGTGTACAAAGTGTGCAGAAAGTATGAATGCTCCTTGGGCTCAAAGGAATATTGCAAGCAGACTTTAAATTTTGAAGCAATAGACAATTAAAATCTAATGCTTAGTGTAACTTTTTAGTAGTATTAACTTTTCTATTAGGCCTAGCTGTTCTTTTTTTCTTCCAATCATGATCACCATTTTACATGTATATATCAGTACCTCTGTTTTGAAAATTTTTTTTACATGTCTGGCTTGCTATCATAAACTTTCAGTATAGGCTTGTGTAGCCACCAGCCACATCCTCCTCCTCTGAAGGTATTGAAGAGTGGGAGCTAGGGTCTGGCAAGACTGTTTCAGTTAAATGATCAACAGATCAAGCTCAAGCAAAGCAATAGAAAAAAAGCAGTCTACTTAGTGCCGTAACACTCGCCTAGCACCGTGGATGCAGTGTCATATGATCATTAGCTAATTGAAAATTCAAGCATCAATAGTATCCTGAGCATGCTATGAGTTTATTTCCTTATATTATTATACAGCTCGATAATTTCAAAAGAAAACATAGTCATGTTGCATGTTGTCTAAGTGGATGCACATTATGTAGTCTATAATATCTATGATCTCCACATGTATGCTTTCGACTAGGTGTGGGGCTCACTCAGGCTTGCCCCAATGATTAAGTGCATGCCCCTCCAGTGGATACTACAGTCAGTTCCATAGTGGGCACCAGTGATAATTATTAACACACACACACACACATTACAATATAAATAATTATAAATAATACACACATGATAAAGAAAAAAAAAATCATTGATTGAAAGGAAGACATTCAGTGAAGTATTCTTGTAGAGAAGCAGGTTAGTTATGTAATATTTTAGTACGGTGACTGCTGTGGAAGAGGTTATTATAATTCGTCTGGCAAGATTTAAACTTTCTCCAGTCTGATTGGCTTGTAATAATTAGTTCCATTTGTCTGGAAAGGAAATATTTAATCATGATTATAATGTCTGGAATGAAAATGTTCATTCAATAATGATTTCTCGATAAAAAAATTCAGTATATACTGCCTATCCGATTCCATTTCAAATGGTGGTATATTGATGGCCTTGACGCCCGACAGGTTTACTATATACTTTCTTCTGCTTTGTTTCTGGGCCAGTTCATGGCATGCCTTGAGGAACCACCAGGTATAGACATCTTAGAGGAAAGAGAAGCAAATAAGCAAAGTGTTTAAATAGCAGAAATTGAAAAAAAAAACTATGAAAGGAGATTGAAATAATCTTACTAACCTTGAACTAAAGTTAGTGGGGCGGACTATTATGAAAAAATTCTTTATCTAAATAGAACAGAGATTGATGCATATTCATGTACATGTAGCTGTACAGAAATACATGGATAACAATTATTTAAAATATAATATTATGTACAATAACGTGTTAAGCCTAGGTCCTTCTATTACCAATGGATAATTTACCTGTAGACTGTTTGTATGACGGCCATGTTGTTTGTTTTATAGTCTGTGAAGACTTGCTTGGGTTGTTGGAGGGCAGGGACTCGCTTGAGACTAAGCACAGGGTATTAGGAATAATAATAGGGGCGTGGTGAACACCTTCCCCTGGGGTGTTACAACGATGAGTTCTTATAGTCAGAGTGAAGTGAGCCACTATATATTTAAAAACAAAATTAGAGTGCTGAAGTTTTAGAAAAATTACGGTACACATTATATTACAGTTACGTATGTATACATATACTGAATGTACATGTAATACCAGTGTTCTGCTTATATGGTGGTCAGGGATGGTCTGGCCTAACCATCTCGAAAATCAAATTTACTCAGTACAGTAGCTGGCAAAAAAAGTTCATGTTCCTACTAGGAAACTTATAGTCCCCTCTTAATTCTATTATAGCTATAGTGTATTGGTAGATAAACATTATAACACTAAGTTATGACAGCTGAATACTAAACATAACAATTTATAAATGCAATATTGTGGTTTCTGTAGTACAGGAAGTGAACTTTTTTTGTCCACTACTGTATGGAGCTAATGGTACTTTAGTTCATATTCAATCATCTTACTTGTCTGCTATGAGAGGACATGTCAGTGTGGTTTCTGGCAGCTGCAATGGAATCATTTTTTGCCAAATCAATCCTCATTAGACTAAATAAGGAGACTATAAAAATAGCCAAAAACACAGTACAAATAAACAATTGGTTGTGGTGCTGGTTCATGAACTCACCAAACAGGTTTTGTTACTTCCATGTTCCAACCTGCTCCCCAGCAGCTGACCGTGGGTCCAGGTATGCACACACGACCCCTCTCGACATAGAAACACAGAGTGGGAGCTTGCAAATTAAGGCCTGAGGGGGGAAATGTAAACTGAAATTAAATTGGAAATTATCATTAACGAGACTTCCTTATAAGGAAAATGCTGTACTAATGCATGTATATATATGTACATGTACATTGTCACCTGCTTCACGTCCCCATATTCCTTGGGTAGGTCCAAGAGCAGATGTGATGAGATGTGAAAAGACTCTATTGTACGGTATCATTCACTATTTACAAAGATATAAAAGAAGGATTCAACTGTACCAACAAACACAAAGCCCTAGCTTTAAATAGGGATTCCGCTGGGAATTTAAGGGTGTCATTCATAAACTACATGAAGGAGGATTCCATTAAACTAAGGTTTGGATCTGTTGACTGATTTCATGTTGTACAAGTACTAGGTGTGAACTTGTCGTAATCCATATGTTTCAGGTTACACCCGTTCTTATATACTCAACAGGAATAATAGGACCAGCAAGTCAAACAGCTTGATGTAACATATTCAATCATGACTCTCCATCAGTATGGTCTATACTCTCAGCAAGAGGTGGCCACTAAGAGAACAGCAGTGTGACCAGCTTCTAATGTTGAAAAAAATTACATATTTTTTTGGCATTAAAACCACAAGCCTATACACTGTTAAAACAGATGTGTTCAAATACACTTTAAAAACAACACATCAAAGGTGATACCACATTGACTTAATTTTGCTATTATTTTCTACTATATTTTATGTAGTACTATTCTATTAAGGTGTATAAAAAAAACTGGAGCAAAAGTGACATTCATTGCCTCAGAAAACAAAGTTAAAAAAAAACACAGTTACCACGGCGGCAATGGTGGTGTGTTAAATTTAAAGTGTGATCGAACACATTATGGTGTGTTATAAAACACATGCATCATTTTTACGGTGTATTAACAATAAAAACATGTATTACTGCTTTATAGCTAGCATGTTACTCAGCCCTCCCCTCCACAAACTAAAATTAACTTTCCTGACCATATTCGCAGTGCAGGCAAGAAATGAGGTGTACTCACATAAATACAAATAAACCAGTGTGGGTGTGGTGAAAATGGACATAAGCCAAAATGTTTTGAATTAATTCTACAGCACACATACACATGTACTTTACTCTGTTAGTGTATTTTTTTCTGTGATTTGTCAAGTGCTGGCAAGAGTGTGGGTGATGAATAATAGGTCAATCAATATTGAAGAATTTATCCATTCGTCACAAGTCATTATTTGCTTTATTATCTGACAGTGCCTTAGCGAATAGGTGTTTTGCACAAAACCCTCTCAATAGGTTATTCTATTAATATGGTATCATTCACCATTTACATGTACAAAGATATAAAGAAGGATTCAACTGTACAAACAACCTTGAATAGGGCTTCCCGATGGGAAATTAAGGGCGTCCCGATGGGAAATTAAGGGCGTCATTCACAAGCTACACAAAGGAGAATTCAACTGAACTAACATTTGGCTCTACTGACAGACTCCGTGTTGTACTGGAGCAAGTTTAGAGGTGTGAACTTGTCGTGATCAATCTGTTCCAGGTTACACCCGTTCTTATTCAACAGGAATAGGACCCAGCATGTCCGTAATACGTAGCTCAATGTAACGCACTCCATCATGACTCTTCATCAGTATCAGTGGCCATCAGCACTCCCACATGCCCTTTCTTCTTCAGTATATAGCCATAAAACAATATCAAGATGGCTGCAAGAGGTAGCAACTAAGAGAACAGCACGACCAGCTGAATACAGTGTACCTAATGCTGAAAAAAAAACAATACAAATATAATTATATACCGTATAGAGGGAAATTTCTGCGGTTTTAGTGAATAAAAGGTTTTTGCAGGTTTTATTTCTGCTATTCTTACACTTCACTCCTACTCGTGCAATGTAAATAGATTTTTTTAAGGAATTAAATTTTTTGCGATTTGTTAAAACCCCACAGAAACAGCAAAAATTAATACCCACAGAAATTTCCCTCTATAAGTATGATATACCACCCCAGTCGGTGTATATCACATTTATACTCACCAAGCCTAGGGCAAGGTGAGTATAAATGTGATATACACCGACTGGGGGTGGTATAATAGATTTATATCATGTGAAACCAGACTTTAAACTTTGAAAACCTTGGTTTTACTTTAGTTTTGTACAGTTTTTGCCATATTTTCTTAATGATATTCATGGCCAAACAATGGCTTGTAGAAAAGCCAAACCACAGGGCAGTATATCAGTTTTACAGCATTTTGCTTTGAAGTCTGGCTACTGGCTTCATCATGGTATAAATATATAGATGGCGACGCTTTTCGTGTTTAGCGTGATGGAGAAGCTAGTGGTGGAATGGGACAGAGTGAAGCTATCGAAGCTGTATGAAATAGCTCAGTTCGCTCTTTCTCTTCCCTGGCCCACTAGCGTCTCCATCACACCTAACACAGAAAGCGCCGCGCCGCCATTTTATGTGGTTAGCAAGTGACATATTTCAGTGGTTTTAAGCCTCAAGTATCACCAACCGCAAGGTGATACTTGAACAACGGTTATGTCCCCAGACCCACCTTTTTGTGGGCATATTGTGGGTCTGGCTCCGCGAGACTAATTTGAGACTGAAGATTCACTGTGTGCTTAATATACACTATATCATATTTGTCTGTACCTTGTGCTCCATGGGTTAGCACAGACGGAGTGAACGCAGTGTTTGAATAAGTCCAGCACGAGGCGGGACAAGTCAGTTGAGCTGAGAGGCAGTCGGTGGGCTGGTCAGATTGTTGAGCTGTTTGAGATCCTATGCTGTTTTTCGCTGATACCTTCAGTTTGTGCCGTCGACCGGACATTTGTAAGTTAGAGAAGGAGAGATATGGACACTTTCAAAATACATGAAGAAGTTTGCCATAGGGTTTGCCGCCATTTTGAAAATGCCCCGCCTCTTTATTGACTGATGTTGTTGGCTGTTTTTGCATTGCACCATAATGGGGTTGCACGTTTTTTTTTTTTTTATTATTATTTATGGTGGGCTTGGTGGCAGCTAGCCCAGCATAGAATAATATAATATAAATTAATACACATTTTTTTTTAATTGGCTACAACAAGTCACAATTAAGGTGTTACTTGTTTTAGCAAGTAACAGGATATTCAGTACTTACGTCGTTTACCGTGAATTAAAGTATAGTTCCTCATGTAGTCGAACGACTACCTGTCAAGCCCATATACACGTTACGTGCACTGCATGTAGCTTGATCAGCAGTATGTATGTAGCTTGATCAGCAGTATAAATAAATGGTGCACGAAACCTCCTTTAGCAGTCAGTCATTCCAGTTAATTTTGCTCAGATATAAGTTGGGCTATAGGGTATCACTTTAATTTGAATATTCATCAGTGCTTCACTATGACAACAACCAATGTGCCGCAGCACTTATATGCTTCCTATGTAAAATCTTTCTCAACCCAATACGACAGTAGCTCGTAAGTAGTATGCATTTGCCAGTATGATCCTGACTCATGTTACTTAGTTTTGCCACGGCAAACCTGATCAAAACTGTAGTGCAGTAATTCACTTATATGAGCCTTAGGTGTGCACTTGTTGCTGCTGGATATAGAGTGCTCAATAATCGAATTGATTTCAGTTTGAAGAGACTTTTATTTTTACTAGATGGAAGAAAGAAAACGCTCTGAATCAACCTGATACTCACTATTGGTGCACTGCAGATGGTTATGGCCAGAATGAATTCATTGAGGTACGTATAATTTGATAAGGTCTTGTATCTATATCATTGCGCAGTTCTATATAGTGGGCATGATTGAGATGCATGCACACTACATGTCAAGTGAATTCTCATTGCTCTGATATGATCTCTTGTATATATAGCTTGGATTTCCGAAGGCCCTACACATCACACAGATTAATGTATACATCGAGAACGCTCCAGGTGCTCTAGTTAAAGTCGGCGTAGCCAATAGCCATGCTGTAAACCCTAATAACTATACTACAGTATGGCAGCAAGCACCTGTTCATGACATGGCTGGAAGAACAGTTCAAATCACAGTTCCAGTAAGCAAGCTTGCATGACTATATAGTATATACCATTGTACCTTGCTTAAAGTACATTTATGCCATGCATTTTCTTGTTAATTACAGAGTAACGTGACTGCGTATGGGGATATAGTGAGGCTTGATGCAAACCAAGTGCTGAGTGATCATATTCATTTAAATGCTGTGGAAATCATTGGAACACCTCAAGGTAGAGTCATAGATATAGCTGGAACCATATGGTTCTGTATCTATATTGGAGTATACTAGCATTGCACAATATAACTGAAGCTGGCATGCATCCCATGCATTTGATCCCATTTGCACTATCATTAATTGCACATTAAACTGGAGAAAACTATTGCTAAAAGATTTTATAATTATAATTATGCCTGCTTCAAACATAATACTGTATTATTAAGTACTGCATGTACAATTTAAATGGTGCAATACTAGACTAAAACTGATGATAAATTGACCTCCAAAAATAATATAATTTCATTCACCTCATATAGGGCCTCAAAAGATTACTCTGAAAACCTATCCTACGCCTACATCTCAAGGCATCAACTTGAGTTTTACCAAAGAGGAGCCAGATGTTCTAGGTGGACTTCATGCCGGCACAGCTCCACCCGCTTTTACAATGGTGACAGTTGATGAAGGGAAGTGGATTCTATATTCAGAACCCTACTATAACCCCCCAGGCCCAGGCGACGCAGTGGTATTTGGGAAAGGCACGCATGGATTACCAGCACAATTTGTGACAACCGGCGTTAAATCCCTCCGCCCTATCAGTGCAGCAGAGGACGCTATAACTCTATTTGCCAAAAACTACTTCGGAGGTGAAATGTGCTCCACTGTTGCTGACAAGTCTACGCTAACTCAGCTTCCAGCCTACACCGCCAATGGTGTGTCTTCCATAATAGTCAATCCTACCATACATATGTGGGAGGTGTTCCAAAATGCTAACTTTGGTACTCCCAGTGTCATATTAGGTACTGGGCATTATGCTGATTCAAACCAGATTGGCGGACCAAGTTGGCCTGACAACAGTGTTCAAAGCGTGCGGAAAGTATGAATGCTTCTTGGGCTCAAAGAAATACATTGCAAGCAGACTTAATTTTGTAGCAGTAGACAATTAATGCTTATATTATAATAGTGTAACTTTTTTTTGTAGTATACAATTTTTTTATAAGCATAATTTTTTTCTTCCAATTACCATTTTATACATGTATTATATAACTTATTTTCATTTAAAGTGTTTTTATATGGCTTGCTATCATAATTTTGACCAACTACATTACAATAGGGCAGCACACCTGTGAAACACATGCACACATTATACAATTATTATAAATATACATAATTATACACACATATAAAAAAAACCATCAATTGAAAGGAAGACGTTGAAGTATTCTTGAAGAGTTGAATACTTTAAATTTAGTACAGTTGAGCCTGCATGTGTGGAACAGGTTATCAAACTTGTCTGGCGAGGTTTAAACTTTCTCCTATTGATTGCATGGTTGTAATAATTAATAATGCCTGGAATGAAAATATTCTTTCAATAATGCTTCTCAAAATATTAAAAGAAAATCAGTCCATACCCTATTGAATTCCAAATGGTACATGGTACATGGTATATTGTTGACGTTCTCCTTTATTCTGGGCCAGTCCATGTGAGGAACCACCAAGTAGATATATATAAAGGAAAGAGAAGCAAATAAGCAAAGTTTTTAAATAGCAGAAATTGAAAAAAGACTATGAAAGGAGATTTAGAGAATCTTGTACTAACCTAGCTTGAACCAGAAGTTATATTGCATGCAAACAACATAGAAAAGTTTATTTTATGTTTATATCTAAATACAGCAGAGATCAACACTTGTTCATGCTGTATATACTTTACAGTGTAAAATAACCTATAAGCCTATAGGTCTTCCTACCACTGAATGGATAATTTACCTGTAGGCTGTTTGTATGACGGCGATGTTGTTTGTTTTATTGTCTGTGAAGACTTGCTTGGCTTGTTGGAGGGCAGGGATCCGGACATGCTTGAGACATAGCACATGGTATTATAGGGGTATTAGGGGTAATGATAGGGGCGTGGTAAACACCTTCCCCTAGCCCTGGGGTGTTACAACGACAAGGTTCTTATAGCTAAAGTGAAGTGAGCCACTACGGAAAATAATTATTCTATAAATGAAATTAGAGTGCTGAATTAAGTTTTAGAAAAATTACAGTACACATCATATTACTATAATTATGAATACGTATACTGAATGTACATGTATGGTATACTTTAGTTCAAATTCAACTTGATCATCTCAGATGAATCATTATACTTGTCTGCTAGGAAGATACTGAATTTGGGAGACTACGAAAATAGACGAAAACATATACAAGTAAACGATTGGTTGTGATGATGGTTCATGAACTCATCAAACAGGTTTTGTCGTTTCCATGCCCCACAACCTGCCCCTGGCCTGACCATGACCACAGGTATGAACATACAACCCCCCCTCCCCCTCAGATAGGAGTACAGAGTGCAATACCCAGTCATTGACTCCACCCAAGTGGGTGAGGTGAGCCACACCCTTTTTGCTTAAGGGGTGTGCTCACTACGCCGGGGTGTGGTTCTGGGTGCCCGCCCATTACCACAACTTGCAAATTATGGCCTATACGGAGGAAAAAAAATTAGCTTGTACGCTGGTCTTTTTATGTTAAGTCAACACTTACTTATAGTACAACTAATATAGTATTATAGTTTGCATACTTAATCGGGAAATACATCATTAACAAGATTTCCTTATAAAGAAATGCTGTATACTTAGTATACAGCGTGGCTTGCTTCACGTCCCCATATTTCTTGGGTATATGTCCCAATATTTCAGGAGTAGAGCGGATGTCATCGTGCCCCAAGGACACATTAGCATAAGAGGGGAGGGAGGGGAGGGAGGGGAGGGGAGAGAGGGTAGGGGAGAAAGGGGAGAGAGAGGTAAACTGAAACAAACTAAAAATAAATCAACAAATGATGCAGTGCAGCTTATACAGCATGCGAACAAAAAGTATAGTGGTACATGTATATTGTGTGTTATGAAACTTTTATAAAGAAATAGGAAAAGGAAAAGGCTATTACATATGGTATCATCCACCATTTACAATGTTATAAAGAAGGATTTAACTGTACCAACAAACAGACATAATACCCTTTGAATATATGGATTCCACTGGGAAATGAAAGGCGTCATTCATAAACTACATGCATGAAGGAGGATTTCATTGAACAAAGGTTTGGCTCTGTTGACAGATTTCATGTTGCACAAGTACTAGTTGTGAACTTGCCATAATCCATCTGTTTCAGGTTACACCCATTCTTATATTCAAGAGGTGTAAGACCCAGCATGTCCGTATACAGCTTGATGTAACACATCCCATTATGACTCTCCATCAGTATGGTTTACTCTCAGCAAGAGGTGGCCACTAAGATAACAGTGTGACGTACGTACCACCTGCTAAATAAATAATGTTAAATTTGATTTCTAGTGTA
>JAYJLX010050240.1:0-11647 GCA_036873525.1 Chalinula nematifera | reverse complement strand
GAGTATTATACTAAACATCATTTGCAGCCAAGTCGGCATAAACTATATGTTATTGCAACAATAAAGGTTATAGAGTCGTAATCATTATCACTTTCAAATAACAAATCTTTTTTTAGGATGATGACATACCGCATAGTCCATCTCCCCAGAACACTGAAGCAGATAATGAAATAGTAGCTGACCGTAAGTGTCCATCACTATAATTATATATAATTTCATAAGTTAAAATTTACATTATAGAACCAATGATCTATACGGAAACTGTTATTGAAAAATGTGTATCGTGTAATCGCGAATTCCGAACATATGTTCCTGATTCGAATTGCCGTTTACCAAATGGAGGAATTGTGCATTACACAGAACCACAGATTGAATGCCCTATGTGTGATGAACGTCAATATGGAACTTTCATGAATTATGATTTGTTCCCTGAGCTACGTAACAAGTAAACACTTAATTAGTGGTGTTCCCTGAGCTACATGACTCTTACTGGGATTGTATTCTAATCATTTGTGAATAATTATTAATTACACTTATATATTCATCATTATTTTTGTTATTCATTTCAATTATTCATTTAATTCAAATTCAGTTTCAATGTATAATATTAAAGTATAGTATAGTTCCATAGCTTCGTTAAAATTGGTAGGAGTTGTGTTCAATTGGAAATATTCTGCAATTCTGCTAGCCAGTTCTTCAAATTCACGACAAACAAGTATTGGCTTTTCAATAATAATATCTTTTTCAATGTATTCCAATGTACTTGGTTGTACAGGAAACAAGTAATTCTGAGCACCTATATAATATAATTATAAAAATGTATTGTACATTGTCATATGAAAATACTTCTCACAATGTATACTTTTATGCCAAGAAGTGACATATATTTAAGTAAATATTACGTGATGTGTCAATTAACTTGACTTGTGCATATTACCTGCCTTTCAATTCAGGAAAGTGATAAAGAACATTAGGAATTCCACATGGTAATTCTGCCATTGATGATCGTCGAATATAATGGCTATTCCACTCTTCCATATAAAGGTTTAATTCCTTTTGTATAATAGGTCCAAAGGCGTATCGAACTGCATCACTATATATGAGCAGTAACAAATAAAAAAAGTTTTTTGTGAAAAATTTACACTATGACTTACACATGATATGGCAATCTCTTGCAAAAGTCACCATTTTCTTCTAAATCCTATAATATTATGTAATTACATCATATCGGTAGGTGTATTATTTAATAACTTTCAATTAACTACCTTTAAAAAAGAGATCCACCATTCTGAAAATTGCCTTCTAAGGTAACTCCATGCTGCCTCAATCCTCTTTTACAAGATATCAATATGAACTTATAATATAATGGAGTAACTCAGTATATTATATACTTGATTTGTAACAGACTTCCCGTATTGATGACTTTTTTCCTTTGCAAATGAGTCTTCATGGTTATGACGCAATAAAGGCTGTATATAGGCCAAAACACAGTTCTCTGTTCCAGAGTCTGTTCTCAGAAGGCGTGGACAACCTACAATATCAAACATTCAATCAAATTGATAATGTATACTAACATATACAACTGAATGATATATATAGTATTACTCTAATAGGTTCTTTGCACCTTTTAATTGTTTGACGCAGTTAATAAAATATGAAGCAATGTAATGGGGGTTATTGTTGGACTTGGCTACTTTCAACCACAAAATCCTACGTGAATAACTAATACTGCAGATAAATATTTTATACTAATCAAAATGATTTGTTCAGTACCCATCAATACAGCCATGAATAGTAATGCCGAATGGTTTAAGTTTGTCGTAGCCGTCACAATGCCAGGCATAGTTTGGACCCTGTAATGAGATCATGTCACCATTATACACAATAGCTTGATCTCAAATGCTATAAAATATACTCACTCTGCTTCGATATACCCTCCGCTTCAGACGCCTTGTTTTTCTTTGAGCTGTTCCCTGAGGGTCAATAATTGCCAACATCATCATTACAGTGTCCCTGTGTACACAAACTTGATCTTATAATTTATTTCAATGGTTCTAAAAGTTAAATAACCTTTTTACTTTAAGCTGATACTTTATTCTTAACCTAATCCACATCCCTCTGTATCCTAGTAGTGAACCAGATCCGTTAACTTCGGACTACAAAAAGAAAAAACAAATATAGACTAGTGACTGACATGAGAGCAGGTTGGATGATATACCTTAATAGCATTAAAAATCGTTTCAAAATCATCCTCTTCGTCTCTTCCTGGTATGGCACCAGAGGCTCTCAGAATACGCTGAATTTTTCGTATACTGCAGTAATAACAATATTGATCTACATATCTAGTCTTAACGTATTTACTGATACCTAATTACTATAAATTGATCCCTCAAAATCCTCTGGATTTCTTTTGTTGAACATCCAATTCTTCGACAATCCACTATAAATTCATGCAAATCATTCTCAGACCCACTTGCCATTTTTTTTCATTGCCATACCCACCTGCACCACCCACCACTGCACTAATTTATTATTATTATTTATTTGTATTATTATTATTATTAACAAGTGATAATTAAGTGCAGTGATAAACAGAGTGATAAAGGGAGTAAGAAATGTTAAATTATTATTATTATTATAAACAAGTGATAAATGGAGTGATTATTATTATTATTATTATTATTATACAGAAACAAGTGATAAATGGAGTGATAAATAAGACTGATGATTAAAGTGATGCATGTGATAGTTAAAATAAGTGGATGCGAAATAATGTACAAACAAAAGATAAGTGAATAATTATTTACAAGTGAATTATTATTATTATCATTAAAATATGATAAAGAATGGTAAAAAATAAGTGATATTAATTATTAGGAGGATGATAGCATGATGTGATGTGAGACTGTAACATAGTTATACGACACCATCAATAGTAGAGGGTCAAGACGGCTGACGAGTGCCTCACATAGCCGCATTACCCCTCCACAGGGAGACTGACAGCTGCTGGAACAGGTGGCGGATAGATAGGGAAGGATCCTGATCCAGCCGTTGACCCTGAAGACAGCCAACTCTGGTAATTAGACTACATGCTGACACACTCCAACCGCCAAGTGCCGCCACAAATAGGGAATGGAAGGAGATGCCAGCTCTAGCATTATTATTATTAATACCATAATATAATCAAGAACATTAATTTAATTTCAGTGCATGTGCTACAACTGTATTTCTTTCATGCATTGTCACTGAAGTTCTTGAACTAAGAATTTAAACAAACACATGTCCCTATAGAGGATAAAAATGGAACTTATACTATTCTGCTAATAAATTGGCTTCAGAAAGTCTATACTTTTGACTGTATACTCCACTCCCTATACCCACCAATATCACTATTCCCTTCTACTGATTGGATTAACCCTATTGCACACTCTTTCTTTAATTAAGGAGGTGACAACTATAGTGGGTGGAGCTTTCTGCCAAGATAATACCCCCTCACCTACAGTGCACAGGTATTTATTTCTTGAGCCCAATTTCATACAGGCAACCATTAAACTAGTACTTGGGTATAAACACCACTAAACAACTGTAACTTATATATCTGCTTAAATAAATATATGTAGTAGTGGGTGCGGCCTAGATTTCTGCTCGTAGTCAGTAGTCTAGCTAAGGTTTGGCAGCAATTTGAAAAAATAAACCATACCAGTCTAAACTAAATTTACCTTCTCTATTCATGGCACTTAAGTCAAGTTATTTTGTTCGTTCAGTGTGGCTTAGGACAACTGAGTGGCTTGGGACTTGGAAATTCCTCGTGTATTACAGCAGATCGATATTTGCAATTGTCTGATAAATAGAAGCTATATACATAAACTATATATAATTCTAGTTTTATAATTATTATCTAAATTCCTTCTGTAATATTTAGTCTACACTTACCCATCTCTTGGTATAGTATTCTAGTCCACACCATTAATAAGTAGGTGTGGCTGGTGGGCGTGACTGTCTAAAGAACGAGACCTGCTGCCTGGTTTGGAGGCTTGGAGCTGCTGTGAACGAGAACGTGAATGTGGACGCGAAGTCGCGAACAAGAACGAGAATGTCGCTCTCGGCTTCCGTACATACACGCACAAAAGCGAGCACAAAAGGCAAATCACATTCAATCGAGTACCCAATCCTTATAGCAACAGTCAGCAATGCTGCAATAGGGTGTGGATACGTAAACGAGACTAATAAGCTGTAATGTTCCTAGCATTAATAATAGTAAATGATGACCTAATAATAAACCGTCACAATAATGAAATTATGTACACATTAAAATAAATCTACTAATGTCAGATCTTTGCCTGTAGTGCCACTACTAGTAGAATTTTAAAGAGGTAGTCAATACACATATAAATTATATGTGTATGACAAAACCAAGTATGCATCTCAAGTAGGGATTTAAAAAAAAAACCAAGGTGAACAATGTCAGGCACCGACAGGCAGAATTTTTTTATACAGGCAAAGTCATTAATGTTACCCTGACCATTATTCTATCAGAATTCATGACTGTATAACTAACGTAACCCATATATTGTACTATAATCCATGACTATATAATCCATGATACGTATACTATATAATCCATGACAAAAGGAACCTGTATAATTATGTGCTTGCTAGAACTTGATTATTAGCATAATAACTAAATGAATTTGAGTAGTTTAGTTTCAATAGGTTTCCAGTTTCCTTCTCTTCATGCAGTGATTGATATTTTTCATGGTGTGGAGTGTCATTATACATTAATGTATGAAGTTACATTCATTCATGCACACCAGGGAAGCTGTATGATACGCATGCATGTGGAGGATTCATGATAATGCACTTTCCATTATTGCCAGCTTGCTGTAACCAATGTAGAGTTTTATAACTTAATTGACATGTATCCAGTCACACACACATAGATTTCCTCAGCAAATAAATAAATAAATAATTGATACAATGCAACATCGTCATAGCTATATCATTAATTTATAACTATTTCTTTGACAATCTTTGCCTAATGTTATGAACACTGGAAGCTATATGCTTTAATTTCTTAGCTGCCACTGGTCCAGTCTGTTCTACTAGTCTCAACAGATACGAGTCAGGATTACACAGTAAATCATGTGGTTCACCATACTCTAATAATTCACCATTCCTTAATACCTATACAACAATATTATATATTATAATACTAATATCATTACTGTTATACTGACCATTATTCTATCAGAATCCATGACTGTATCCAGTCTATGAGCAACAGTTAACACTGTACATTCACTGAAATGTTCTCTAATGACTTGTTGTATAATGTGATCAGTTCTGTAATATAATATAGAGTGTATTATTATACACAACTACATAATAATGATACCAACTCTAAATCAACATTAGCAGTTGCTTCGTCCAGTATTAGTATCTTATTGTGTCTGAGTAGAGCTCTAGCAAGACAGAACAGCTGTCTTTCACCAACGCTAAAATTATTCCCTCCTTCAGTAACTTCAGACTCTAATCCTCCTTCCAATGACTCTACAACACTACCTAACTGAACCTATAATACATTATAATAACACTATATAGTCTAGTTTATACAGCCAGTAAGTATATGTACCTGTTTGAGAGCTGTCCATACATCTGTATCATTGTATTGATCAAATGGGTCTAAATTATACCTCACACTCCCACTGAATAATACAGGGTCCTGCGGTATTATTGATATACTGGGTCTGAGATCTTGTAATGTAAGGGTTAAGCATTCAATACCATCGATATTGATGCTACCACTGGGCTGGGCTAGTCTGAAGAATGCAGCTATGAGAGATGACTTACCAGCCCCTGTTCGACCAACTATACCAACCTGAATAATAATGATATTCATGTAAGTTAATTACTGGGAATATATAAACCTTCTCTCCTGATTTTACTGCACAGGTAATATTGTTCAGTACTGAAGGTCCATCACTAGAGTGTTTATAGCAGAGATTGGTTACTTCAATATGTCCTTTGCTAGGCCAATTAGCAGGAGGATGATCACTAGCAGCTTGTGTCTCTTCAGTTGGCAATTTACCATAATCCATTACTCTTTCAACTGACACCAACTGAGATACATAGTTATATAATATAAAAATTTATAAACAATATTCATTAACAACAAAATTACATTAAACTTATAATTATAATAATTATAATATTCTATTTATTTCACCAGTCAATAAATCGATTATACAATGAGTATAATAATAATAAAACCAATGTTTTGGCTACTTCAATTAGTTGCCTTCATCAGGGTATATTGCAAAAGAAAACAAGTACACACAATTTTTATACAAGTATATAAACATGTCAGTGTCCCTGTCACTTCTGTCAGTGTCAATTTATTGACTGGTGAAATAAATAGAATATTATACTCCTGGTCATCATTATGGAATATTTAAACTTATATATTATTTTATTTACAAAAATGGGTCATAACAAGAGTTGCATGGATACGTGCATCAGTGCAATATTATGCAAATGAAGTTACAACTTTTAAACATGGGCGTGTTATTTAAACAACTCATAAAAGCTTATAGCACAAAAGAGGGTGCTATAAACATAATACAATATTATTTAATTGAAATAACATGTGTCGCTGAAGGAATTTTGAATTCCTCCGGCTTGGAATTCGTCCTTAGCTTCAAAATTCCCTAAAACCCTCCTTGTCAATTAATACTAGAGCATGTTCTCGCCACTTATGAAACACTTCATTTTCCAAATAAATTAACAACAATTCACGTGAATACATAATAAAAAAATTATTTTAATTAGTGATGAATGAACTCACATAGCTTTCTACTTCAGCACTCTGTCTAATACAGTACTGGAAAAATATATTCAAAGACAGCGCATATGTTAGAGCCAGAGCCAGGAATCCAGGATTAAACACTAAAATATTAAAATAAGAATACATAGATTACTGATGATTATACTAACAATCATCTAGATAATACTGCAAATAATTTTTATGAGGATGTTAAATACTATACAGACTAAACCAAAAATTGTACAACAATTAAGTTTTTCAAGATAAATTTTTATGATTCAACAAATAAACAAATATAAATTTTTAAACTAACCATCAGCCAAAGGAACTGATATAAACGCCATCAATGAAGAGAAGATTACACAAACAAAATCAATACGCATGCCGAACCATCTACAGTATAAATTAGCCAAAAAACATCCATGATACATGAAACATGAGTGAGAGCTATATTAACATGATACCTTGCAGTAACTAGGTAAAGGTACCAGGCCTGAGTGTGGCTATTCTGATATCTATAGAATGTCTCTAGTAGATCTCTCTGTTTACCATATGCTCTAATAGTAGGTAGTCCTTGTAGAGTCATTGATATATGAGAATACAATGGACTACGAGCTATATATAGATATATTACAACATTACTCATTGTTACTAAATATAGATTCATTATAATATACCCAATGCTTCTAGTCTTTTAACCTCACGAGATGTCTTCAGATAATACCAACGAAATATAACGAATCCAATAACCATTAAAACAACTACAATTATCAAATAATACACTGCAATTGATGCAGTTACAATTACTGCTAAGAAACGAGTGAAAAACTGTTAAAAAAGGATAAAATTAATATTATAACCAATGCTTGATACAATGCGGTGTTGTTATCTTACTTGAAGAAATTCACAAAATATATAAATTATAATATCATCTAAAAAGCCCATGTCTTTGGAAAATCTATTCAAAATACGTCCTACAACATAGCTAAATGTCAATACAATTATTATCCATACTGATCAAAAACATACCAACTGGATTAGTGTCAAAGAACAGTACTGGACTCCTTAGTACTGATATGAACATCTTATTGTGTAATAAAGTGGCTGCTCTTAATAGTATAACATAGAACAAGACAGTCCTTGCCACACACAATACCCACACTATAAATACTAAAGCCCCATATACTCCGATACGAACATCCATTGATATTACTGAGGAATTATCATCACTACTGATATTAGTATTGATAGACTCCACTGCCACTATACAACTACCTCCATCATTAGCCCTATTATATATACAATAGCTACACATCACAATGAATCTATATATATATACATACCAATCAGCTAACCATCCATCAGATATAACCATACATACCTATAAAAGAAGGATGGATGGTACATGATAGATTCTGGTACATGCTATTTTAAAGACTAAATACCAGTACCAATATAAATAATAGCATAATGGATCTACTTTGCCAGCATGAGCAAAAAGTGAAACAGCAAAATTCAATTAGAATTGTTTGTACGTGTGATCATGCATGTTTGCATAAATAATAAACATCCATTATTTTCCAAGAACAACAAACAGGACCAACACATAAAACCCGCTATACAATAAACATAAAAATTTATTATAGCACGTATAATTATATGCTGCTAATACCTCAGCCAGAAGGAATATAGCAAACATTCCGAAAGTAAATAAATTTCCGCCACCAGCTTTAAAGTATTCGTGATATATTCTATAAGAAATAGTTCCTTTATTGCGATTCTCTTCTGACAATACCTATGGAATCAGCATCATGGAGTATATAATATTCCAACCAAAAAAATAAAATTAGTTACTTTGTTGATTGATGACTGAGGTAATCCATCATTTGAAGCTTTATTGACATTATCTACAGCAACATCCTCCACCAGATCAGTACTAGTGCTCACAATCTGTTCCCCTTCCATACTCTCATCCATTTGAATGGGATTAGGTGTTGCAGCTGTATAAAAAGCACACAATGTGTATCATGTACCAATTTACTATATGTGTATGGTCAAGATCAAAGGTATATGTTGAGTGTTTTATAAAGGATAATACACCAGGTATCTGACCACAATGGTAATACGTCTGTATTTCCTCGGTTCTTATTAATTTCAACAAAATTTTTGCCCAAAAAGTAAGGATTTTTTCCCTTGAAAAAAAAAGAAGTCCACTCCAGAATTTGAACTCAGATCTCCATCTCGGCAGTCAGCAGCTCTACCTCTACACTACTTGACTATTCCATTATGATCTTGCATGGATAAAATAGTGTTTTGTGTGGGCACTAATCGATGTGCGGGCTCTATTCGAGGAAATACGGTATCTTAATTGGATAACATATGGGGCAAATTCCATGCAAAAGAGTAGGGAAAAAGGCCAAATGAGATATCTGATTTATTATCACTCTCTGGGTTTTTTTTTAAGATATCACAAGAATATGCCATTAGGGTAGTACGGCAGTACATTTGACTTACAACAAATGAGTGTGCTGAGCCACTCTGAACCCCACCACTGTGAAGCTACAGGGTACAGAATTGCAACTCCTTTTTTACTGTGACAGTGGGCAAAGCTAGTGTGGGTTTCAAAAACTCACAGGAAGCAAACAGAAAGTTTCGGAAATTATATACATGTGTACATATAACAAAATAAAATTTATTTAGTAATTTAATATGATTAATAGAGAAGCTAATAAACTATCGCTGGCTGTTTGCCTCCTTCATATTCATTCGTCCAAAGAAAATTGAAAATGGTAAAATGCAGTTGCATTGTAGCTTACAAGGTTATAGTCAATCAAATATCATGCAGCACACAGCAACAAAACAACTATAACATATATGGCTCCTTCATGTATTACATCAGTGATATATTAGTACTCCGTTCCGGTCTTGTAGTTAAAAATAGTGCACTTCTTTATGCCTCATAAGCTTTTTTTTGACTACTCAACCAGAACGTTGCACTGATACATCAGATGAATCTTTTGAACCTATGTTATAACTATCACATATAACATAACTTATAGTTAGTACAACATTCACTATAGTCCTAGTGTACTCTCCTACTGTATGTAAAATAGTAATTTGTTACAGTATATGTAATACGATATACTTGGAAATGTTTGCAAAAATATAAAGTTGTGCGGATTCACTTGAAAACAAGGAAGTTTAAAACACTGCAAATTTCAATTAATGCGAAATGTGAGGGCATGTGGGAGGTACATATGAAAATACATTCTATATATTTCAGTACATTTGCAATATCAAACTACATTACTTCTATAACAAGCTTTTTCAGCTGTATGGTGGATAAAGAAACTTACAATTAGTACAATGTTCACTAGTCCTAGTGTCATTTCCAACTGTGGTGAATGTCCTAACATTAAACTGACCATTACATTCACCATTGGATCCACTGTTAAGTAGTTTAACCACATCAACTGATTGTTCTAGAACACTACTGGTATCACCACATACACTCATACACCCCTATACACATACATAATACATAGGGTATATTATAATAGTGAAGTATAATACTGATGTACCTTATTCAATACTAATACAGTGTCACATTGTTGAACATACTGTAACTGATGAGTTACTAGAATAACAACAGAGGAATTAGTCAGGAACCCTTTAATACACCTATAAAATAATGTAGGGGATCCACATAATATTATATACCATAGTTAAGAGATAAATCAAAGGGCCGACATACAGGGACGATGTAGGCCATATGATATGACTAAACATGCATGCCTTAAATGTGTGGCTATATGCATGCATAATAGATGCTGACTTATAAATAGCCTACCAATCAGCTATATGTAAGTAAGAACTGACAAAGACATGACAAAAATGGGAAGTGGTTGGCTGTACCTAGCAGAGCTATATAAGAGGCCAAGAATCGATGAATTAATAAGAGGCCAAGAATCGATGCGCAATAAAAGTCACAGTGGCTATATAACTAGCCCATTAGTATTTACTGAGAACTGAAATGATTACCACATTATTAGGGGAAAACAGAATGTAGATCTATTTTATTTGAGGAGGATGGTGGCCTCAGTATCATAAATTGTCTTTGTTGTGCTTTAAATTATTCTGTTAGCTGAACAATTGGCTAATGTACAACTGTCCACCCTCTCTATATTAGCCCTCAGCTTTGCCTTGGGCTAATATGTCTGGATTAGGGTTATGTTTTGGCCATATTTCCATTGAAGCCATGATATGTTATCACATGCCATATACCAGGGCATTATTGCATATACCATGAAATAATGTATAATAATGCCTTGGGGCTCGATCTGCCCCTTGAGATTCATTGAGCAAATGCAATAATGCATGAACAAGGATGTGATAACTGTATCAATGGAAGCGCTTCTATCTACTCTCATTTGAACAAACCATATTATTGGGCTCGTAAATGACAGACAGATTAGTCCATCAATGTTATTGAGTAGCTAATTTAGACAACCATAATAAAAAATCTAACTGATACTAAATTTTTTTATTCACCTCAAAAGTGTTAAATCTCCAAAAATTTTTAGCTGTGTTGTAAAGGCAATCTGATATCCACTATGGGGTGTCAGATATCACACAGGATGTGGTCAACTTTGCCAATGTATCACATACAGCGAATACATGTGGCTTTGATCTCTAAGGCTTTGCATGTGATAAATACATAAAGCATGCCATGCAGTATACGCAACACCTAACCTATCAAATATATGTCTACTGACAGCTGCATCAACAGCACTGAGTGGATCATCCAATAGATAAATACCCGCT
>JAYJLX010050229.1:0-11650 GCA_036873525.1 Chalinula nematifera | reverse complement strand
CTGGAGTTATGATCAAGTAAAGTGTAGCCATGTTTGCGGCTGTAAAAGCCTGACCCATGACTTAAGTCACCTGTGTTTCTCAGGCTACAGCCCAAGTGGTTGCATTCTTTTCAGTATAGTAATTAGATTATGATGGTTACTTATTGAATTAGCAAACAGATAATGAAATAAACAAACAAGGGGGCGGTTACATAGTCCATGGTTATACACCCGACCATATCTTTGACCCGACTGACTAACCGCCGCACCGGAACTGTACGTAGTAGAATTTAGAATCTTCTAGACTACAAATCTCTACCAAGACTGAAGTTGTACCATTTGACGGTTCCTATGTGCATATCGATTGATTTATAATTGAAAGGTCAGTTCCTTATATAGGTTAACCGTGATGATTTGTGATGCCATATAGTTAGACTACTAGGGGAATGGTGCACTGATTATTTAGTGTTCAAGGATGGCCCGCAGGATAATGAATTTTCCAAAAAAAAAAAAAAAGCAAGGGCTGTATGTTTTTATCTCAAGTAGCCAGCCCCTCCCACTTGCTGGTATATAGACTACAAGGTCTACTCTACGGCTCTAACCATAGATAATCTATGGCTCTATACTGTACTTGCTAATATCTCATTTTTAGTTCAAAGGTCACATCAGTGATTCATGTGTTGTGAAAACATTTATCAAAATCAGAGATAATGACATTTTTAATTGATATAGTTCAGCTTAGTGTGAAACGTGCATGATCAACCTTTGGCCTATAACCAAAAATGAGATGAGGCTGGAATGAAAGTGCATGATACAGCCATTAGGCCATGCAGCTAGGCCCTCTCCATGCCACTGTGGGCGCAGCAGTTGGAGGCGGGACTCTACTGGCTATGTGAGACTGATACTATATCTCAGTACATGTAGTATTATGTATCTTCCATTGGGTATGAGTATTTAGGGCATTTTTTAATTGGATTGTTTAAATGTTTGTGGTTAAAACTGATTAATACATGTGATTATGTATGTATACCGGCTTGCATGGCCAATGAAGTATATTACTCTAGTTTGTAATTAAATAATTTTCACTGGAACACTAGAACAGTCATTAATACGAAAGCTATAGATATTTTGTATAATGGTTATATATCATGTTGTACTGTACTGTTGTATCATGTCTGTGTCGGTTAATTCTCCCCCATAGGCTAATTACTGCCGAGTTGGCTTTCACCATACATACTTGTTCCCTATTTACTCCCAGTGCTATATTTCCGGCGGATGGTGCCCACTGTTTCCCTTCGACTCGCAACAGATCAAGAGATCACTGAATTTGAACAAAAACGCTTGAAAATCAATTGTTAATTGGCGAAGGTTAGACATGCATTATTATAAGCAGCGTAGTTTAGCATGGATCGAGCTGATCGCCCTTTGCATAGAGGGGATCAAGGGTCTGGTATCACTCGTATACTGATTGAATGCAATGAATACAAAACATGGATGCATGTGACAAATGATTTGATGTGTACATATTCGTATATGCGTGTATACTTTTTAGTTCACAATAGTTTAATAATAATGAAGTCACATAGATTAAATCTGATTGGCCTGCAATATTTTTTAGAGCAGAACGACTGTGCTATTTAGACCAGACCCCTCCACTCTATCTGAAAGGCTTACCAGTTAATTGGTACCAGCTTTATATCATTCAGTGTAATAATCTCAAAAGAAATGCCTATTATCAGTCTTAAGCTTGCAATTATTGGGTTCCGGCATAATTATAGTGACATATGTAGTGAATGTGCATGTGACCCTTAAATTAATAGGAGAGGTGAGGCTGATGGGGTCTGGTTTGCTGTATTATACTATAAACTGCATGTTATTCGGGTGTATGGGGCTTATTTTGGCCAATTGTTATGCAATAGACTCCTTTTTTCTTGTTGGCGTGAATGTTCCTCATAACTTTCTTGATTGAAAACAAGTTGAATTAAACCACACCCCTTGTCATGGAATACAATAATCCGGGCTGTGTGACAGATGTATAGATATGACTTTTTTGCAATTCACCATTGTCTAGTATAGGCATGCAATAAACTATAATCATGCAATCAAGTCAGACTAGACTTATAAGCTTAATGTGCATTGAAAACTGAAGAAAATAATTGTCAAATGTAAAAGATCTGTTTTCATATTAATGGCTGTTCTATAGTGTTCCAGTGAAAATTATTATGATTTAATTGTTATAATTATGGTGGCCACATACATCAGTGCACGTACCTGTTTGGACATGAAATTGTTAGTTTAATGAAATTGTTAATTTAGTTTATCAGGTAAATCTTGTAATTTATCTCTATAAATCTGTAGACCGCCACTGACAACAGCCATACCCTTACCACAGATGCAGAAGCCAGCCAGTGACATTAATGCATGATGGATGCGTATCACAGCTTACTAAGAAAATTCCATTTGCTGCGTGACAGGGAATCTGCTGCCTACACAATATTGAGCGATTGGAGTCAGGACAAAAGTGGATTGAAGAAATATGCTGAAAATGATGATAATAAAATTCTCCATGTGTCCTGTATCAATGGATGGTATGACGTATCAATTAGACTAATAGAAGAGTTTGGGTTAGATCCTAATGTACAAAATAAATATGGTGAGGCAGCACTACACCAGGCTTATTCGTGTCGTGATGTAGAATTGGTAAAAATGCTTATTTTATATAAATGTGATCCTCTTCTGCCCAATAACAGTGGTATTACACCACTACACTTAGCTATAACAGAAAAGAACAGGGTAATGGTAAAGGTGCTTATCAATAATTGTGGGTGTTGCTTGTTATTAAAAGATAACATAGCCATGAGCAAGAGTATCATGACTACAGCATGGGAACACTGGGATAATGACATTATTGAGTCTTTAATTAATTGCAAGTGTGGTTCATATATTTTTTCCGGTCATACTACAGTACTAAACAACATTAGAAATGAGAATGGAGACACAATACTACACGCATGTGCTTACTGTGGTAGCTCAGACATATTTAAATATCTTGTCACTAACCATAAATGTAAACCAGATGTTGGGAATAATAAAGGAGAGACTCCATTACACATAGTCTGTTCCTCTTTGGTAACAGAATACTACAGTGATGACAGGGGTAAGATACTGTTTTACTTATTAATGGATGTGAAAGTTTCACCTCATATTAAATTTAAGAATATATATATTTCTGTTTTATATGCTGTATGTAAAGCTATTATAAAAGGTAACTATGATCCTTTAGTCTTACGTTACCTTATGATTGATTGTGCATGTGACCCTAGTGACAGTGATCTCATTATAAATGCATTGTGTAAGATTGATTATGATATTCCATTAAACAATATCAATCTCTTATATGACTTAGTGATGACAAAAAAAATAGATCTTTGCCAAACAAAAGTTTGTATATTGTGCTGTCTGAAATCCATGAATAACGAATACTTTTACTTGAGTAAGCTTATACTAAGCAAGAGTGATATAGATATAAAGTACAATATACTTGCTGTGCTTTTTGATTATTGCTTTAAAAATGTAAAATGTGAGTGCCATCCTGAGTTAATAAAGCAAATGAACAATCTCTATTCCAATGCCATGAGCCTATCACAGTTACGTAAAATAATTATAACATTTGGTTTTGCAAAAGTTGACCAAAATAGTGGTGATCAATTAGTAGATGCCGTCACTCTTAGTGAAATGATTCAAAATGCAGATAAGTCTGCTTATGCAGTATGTTTTCAAAATCCCTTGCATTCAGCCAGAATTATTTGTTGCCTAAGCCCCTACTCTTCAAGCATTTATTCCATATTCTATGATTTAATTAACAGCAGTAGTGAGCTTGATTTAATGAGTAAAGCTGATATATTTGGTAATACATTATTGCATTTAGCTTGCCTTTTTTATCACGAAGATTCAACTCTAATTGAATACTTGCTTTCAACTGGTAGAACTGATCCATTGTGTGTTAATGACCACCAACAAACACCTCTAACACTACTGGCTCTCAGTAGTAGTGAAGCAACAAACGATAAATTAAACATTCAAGAATTAGTTGCTAAATTTGGTGAAACAAAAGTTTCTCATCCAATTGAATCCTATGTTAATATCATTATTCTTGGTGATCCAGGAGTTGGTAAAAGTACTCTTGTTAAAGTAATTAATGACAGACATGATGTTGTTTTTCGGCAATTTAGATCAGTTAGTGGAGTTGAACTACGTACTGCTGGAATAGTACCTCATGTTCTCAATGACAAAGAATTGGGTAGAATAATTGTACATGATTTAGCAGGTCAGGTAGAGTATTATTCCAGTCATACAGCAGTTCTTAGTAATCTGTTACAAGCATCAGCAGCTGTTTTTGTTATTGTTGTTAGTTTAGCTGATGAGAGGTCAATAGAATCATTAAAGTTTTGGTTAAGTGTAGTTGAGAATGCCAGCTTAAAAGCCTCTAAACAGTATCATTTGTTTTTCGTAGTAAGTCACTATGATACAAATGTTGAAAACAAAACTGCTAAATTAAACAGTTTACAAAATACACTATTAAAGCACAAACCATCAGATGTAATTTGTGATACCAATATTTTCCGTCTTGATTGTCGTAAACTGGGTGGAGGGGAACTCAATTCATTAATGTCCTCATTGTCTGATACTTGTAAGTCTGTTCGTAGTGGTAATGTTAGAGAAATGAGCCTTTATTGTCACATGCTGTATGATTTCTTAAAGTCACGTGGTATTACTGTCTATTCAATAGCTGAGTTAGTGCATGAAATCAAAAATAAAACCGATTGCTTTCTACCAACTGAAACAAACCAGTTGTTCAGCATTATTCAATCACTGAGTTCCACTGGATTGATAATGTATTTAGGGGAAATAGACAATCCAGTGGACAAAGTGTGGATCATTGCTGATAAATCTGTTTTAATTCAAAATCTAAATGGAATTTTGTTTGCTCCTGACTACTTCAAAGAGCATGTTAAACAACTTGCTAGTAAAACAGGTATTGTTAAGTTATCAGAATTGTCAAATCAGTGCAGCCTCGAATACAGCTATGATCCTGACATGATAGTGCAGTTTTTGGAATCCATGGAGCTCTCTCACGAGATCAGTAAAGATTTTATCCTCTCCTCAAATTTAGCTCCTTTTTCAGAAAGTGTTATGAACGAACGTTACCTCTTCATTCCTGCCCTAACCATCAACTCCGATAGACCTGATAGTACAGATCAATTCCAGTTTGGGTGGTGTCTACAGTGTTCTGATGTTCATAGTTTCTTCCTATCTCTGTTCATTCACCTCATTATCCTTCATTTATTGAAATACACAGAGACCAAATCAGCTGGCGATTTTATTGACAGACATTGCCATATATGGAATAGTGGTATCTACTGGAAAACCAGAGGAGGTGTGTCTGTTTTAGTAGAACTATTTGGGAAGAACAAGCAATTGGTGTTGCTCATGTCTTCCTGCGGACACGATTGTGTTAAGATGACAAGCCTTCGGAAAACTGTGATTAAAGAAATTTTGGCTTGTAAAGATATGATTCTCCTTAAAACGGCTGTTAAAGAATTTGTAATTGACAACTCGGACTTGCAATATCCAGAAATACTCCAAAACATTTCCAAAATTACTTTATTTAATTTACATGAGTTTCGTAAGTGCTATGTTGATGGGGAAGAAATGGTTTTAGCTGAAGATGACGTAACCTTGAAGAAGATCTCTGTGCTATTGAATGGAAGCAATATAAAGGAACAGTGTGAATCAATATTTGCTGGACGATTCAGTCAACAGGTAAATAACATCTCAGTTATTATATTATTGACTATACCTTTATATTATTGCTGTTAATTAGATTCATAATTCAGATGTTCCAATTTTAAGTTGTTCTAATATCTTCAGTCTCTTACGTGATAAGACAGCCTGGTGGGATAATATAGGACGTGAACTGGGGGTGGGGCTTAATGATCGTGAAAGCCTCCGAAGAGATGTCAATCTTGATGACAGTGGTCGTTTGGAGAGGGTGATAAATATATGGCTGGAGTCAAGTCCATCATGGGACCAATTCATCACTGCACTGAGGAATCTACAGTATAATGATATTATCCACTCCATAACAGAGGAACAGTGTGAGCCTCTATCACCAGATAGACAATACTTGAAGGTAAACTGCATTGTTAGTATAATAGTATACATTATCTACCAGCTGTGTATTATTAGATTTCCAGTTCAAATGTGACTTCAGCAATAGATCTAGAGTCAGTGGATCATTATTCCCCTCAAACACAATCACTTCAACCCATTCATCAAGGTAAATTAATATAATGACTTTAAACAGAGGTGGATATGAAAGGTGAAAGCTATAGCGCATTAAAGTTTTTTTTACTGTTTAATGTACTCATGATGGGTGGGGCAATGGTGCATTGCATTTGGTAATCAGTTCTGCTGTATATTTACTGAATTAGCATCAGATAAGTTTGAGTTATAAATTTGGACTTCATGATCATGATGTTTTTGACATGCACGGCACAGGCCCATGCATATGTAGGCTCAGGCTGCAGATCTACCCCTATATTAGCTAATAGTGACCAAAATGTATTGCGAAATAGATTGTGATCTGGACAGGATTAATAGTCCTGTTTGAGGCAAGACTAAAACTATTGCACATACAAGTAGCATGCCCTCTATCAGTGCAAAATGTTATGAGATAAATAATAGTATGAGTTTAAGTTATGATATTATAGTTATTAAATCCAAACAATATTGTAATGTATCGATATACTTGTCCACATATACACATTGTAATTGATTGTTTTTTATACCATTCATTGTCACATGACAGCTCAAGTTAGCCTGATAGTGACTTCTGACGAAGACCTTCAAAATGGAAGTGAGACTAGAGGAAGAGAAGTATCGGTAAAGTGATCACACACATCATGCACACTGTATATACATGCCATACACTATAGTATAGTACATCCTAGTTTAATTTAATTACTTGCATGATTATTAATTTCATGCAGGGTGTCTTTAATCCCTCTACTATTGAGGGGTCACCTACTGATACAACTGTATACAGTGTTCTGTTGAAGTACAAACCTAAACTCCTTGACATAATAACTGACCCTAACAAGCTAGCTGTTGAACTAGTAGCGAAGGACCTAATATCACAACATGTCCAAGATCATGTTAGTACAACTATTGGAATAAGTCGCTTTAATAAAGCCGATATAATCATGAATGAGGTTGTGAGGTACTTTAAACAACATGACAATGATCGTGAAAGGTTTCTGAAGTTTTGTCAAGTGCTCAAGGACCATGGTCAGCCAGGGTTGGACGAATTGGCAGGCGAAATGAAACAGAGTATTCCTAGCTCTAGCTGACTAATTATAATTAAACATAGCAAGTGTCAACACTTCTTTATTACTTATAGTGTCATTATTATTTATGTATGATATGAACTTCCACACACATCGCACTCATATAATCCCAAATTATACGATGTAAACACACATGCATGCAATACTTAAAACACATAACTTATAATTATTCATAAGGTTTTCCTTCCTTAATGGTTCAATTTCCGCTGTCCAATTACATTTTTTTAAGCACCAAACATTTTTTTTGTTTAATTTATTTTTTTATCTATTTTGCTTCTTTATCAGTAGTTTCATGTATGCAGTTCATCATTTACCAACTCCCCCTCAATATTATCTTTTTGTTCACCTTTTTTTCATATTGCTATTCCTTTCATGTCACTTACTTTTCTTTATGTTATTATTATTATTTTATATGTAACAATCTCATTCTTTATTTTACAGTCATTTTAATGTTTTACATACGCATACTTTTATAGTCCACATTAACCTGCCTTACCAGGTTACTTGTATTTGACTATCTTGAATTTCTTAATATCTGTTATACCTTTTGTATCATTGTTATTATTATTATTATTATTATCATTGATTTCTTAGTGCCTCCGTGTAGTTGGATGACAAGCCTGAAAAGAATGCTATAATAAAGTATGTCCAATAATCATTGTATATACATTGAATTAATCTATTATAGTAAATCTATACTCATATAGTTTCATGTGGAAGCTGGGTCTGTCTATTAAGGCATATCAGTATATGCTACAAGGTATACTGAGACATCCAACTCCATTTCACTGCATTACTATGGTGCAGACCACCTCAGGATGAGTCTTACAAGAACTTTAAGGAGACACATCCCTCTATTCTATAAGGTACACTTAGTCTAGTGGACCACACATTTAATTTCTGTCGTACATTTTTTATCCCCATATATTTTCCATGCAGTGCTGTACACTACATACATGTATTATTGGACTGTTTAATTTTAAGTTCAGTGGATTATATTAAGTGAGACATCACTTTAATTGCATCATTAATAATTAATAGCTAACAGTGAGGATATATGCTAACATAATATAAACGGGTATTAATTGTGTGGCTACAGAGGTGGTTCACATCTTCATATGTCGTCATCTAATTTGACAAGTAGGACTCAAGAAGACTTTACAAAAAGAGAAAGCAGCACATTGGAATGACACTGCGGCATGAAGTGGGCCGGGATGGGGCTTAATGATTGTGAAAGCCAAAAGTCCGTCTTAATGACAGTGGTCGTTTGGAGAGGGTGATAAATATATGGCTGGAGTCAAGTCCATCATGGGACCAATTCATCACTGCACCGAGGAATCTACATTATTGTCCACTCCATTACAGAGGAACAGTGTGAACCTCTAATACCAGATGGATAGTACTCTGAACTACATTGTTATTATAATGAGTATACATTATCTACCAGCTGTGTATTATTAGATATCAGGTTATGTAACTCCAGTTTATAGAGTCAGTGGATCATTATTCTCCTCAGACACAATTCACTTTGTCGGTCCATTCATCAAGGTAATAATGACCAATTGAATACATTTTGTGTTATGTATGCTATTGTATATTGTATAATTATTACCCATAACTAGATGGTCTGCCATGCAATGAATGATTGTGAGGCAGCTCATGAGGTGATGGTAATCCAGTTGAACTGATAAAGAGTACGAGTTCTAATGAAGATTCGTGATCAGTACTCGATCATCAGGAATCATGAATAAAGTAAGGACTGCACACATGTATACTACATGTGTCATATCATAATACTGATTATAATGTATAAAGTTATTCCTGTACCACCTTAACTTGCAATTGATAGTTTACTTCAATTTTATTCCAGGGATATTTGTAATCCAATGCATACCTTTATATTTATGAGGGATCACCTATCGATGTACAACTATTCAGTGCTCTGCTGATGTACTGACCTCGACTCCATGTTGGAGTAATCAGTCACCCTACTGATAGCTGTGTGTTATAGTAGAAACATTAACTTAATATTCCACCCGATGATGTCACAATGTCATTCAAGATGTTACAGCAGTTCCGACTTGGATTCAGGAAATATAGTTCATCATCGTATGTCAATGCCAGTACGTGCATGCTGGAGTATTGATGTAACAAATGCTGGTGATCATGTGATGTGGGTTGGAAGTTTTGTCTGAAGATTGAACAAAGTATAAACACTCCAGTATATACTTACAGTTTATATACTTACATGCATAATTTACTCTCCAGACTATATTGTATATTTTTATAATTATGTCAATATGACCAATGCTGGCAATCCATATGGATTTTCCTATAGTGTGATATAATCATTATAATAAATTATGTAAAGTTGTTTTTTTTTTGTATTCTAGATTATTGTTTTATTGTATCATTAAAACAATACTTTATCTTGATCTAATAAATTAATTTTATGTATTATGTTTTTATTTTTTCATTACTTCTTATAATATCATCATCATGTAACTCGGCTTGTATATCAGTCTGGTGTAACCGCCCACTTTTACTTACCAGAAAGTGGTCTGCATGGGGACCACATGTATTCCAAATTGATTCTGCTGGACTGTTAATTATAAGGCAACATGTGTATGATCATGTACACATGTCCATTGGTTGCTACATGCTGTATATGTCTAACGTTGATGTGCATGTGTATAAGCACTAGTGTAGTTTGCATGACTTTTCAATATCAATTAATTTACATGTAAGTGTATTTTTTTCACTATGTAGACTACATGCACTACAACCCTTCTAATGACATCTCTGATATCCTTTTTTTTATTATAATAATTAAAATTATGAATGACATAATACAACACGTAAAACCATTACAATAATACATTTTGATATATAATAGTGATTGTTGTTATATTAGTTGAAATAATTCAGATTTATGAAAGGCATTCTGGTGACTGTGGCCTCCACAAGACTCTTCCTGATTCGTACTTGCAGCTGTGTCCCTGGCTTACTCAGTTTAGTGGGGACATAAGCCATGGCTATATTGGACTTCAGAATAGGACTAGGGCTACCAGAAGTAATGGTTCCTGGAAAGGGGGAGGGGGGAAGAAAAGTTATATGGGTATGGATTCCTTACATATGGTTCGTACATGTAAAAACTAGGAGAGTAGCATGAGAGAATGAATGCTATACTACACAGTATAAAGTAGCAAATACATTACATTAAATTTATAATTCAAGCTACTACTCACTATTCAGTGAGTATACCTTTCATCAGAATATCAACAACTACACTAACCAATTGGATTTCCCTCGACAGTGTCCAGTACAGAGTAGCCACCTATTGATATACATGTAGGAAAATGGAAGTCATAATTACAGAAGAAAAAAATCAATTTATCAACTGTTACTCTATACATGTATATATTGTATGTACATGTATATATATATACATGTACATGTACATGTATGTCCAAAATATCGTAATTGTAATATGCAAGTATTCAATTATTTTTAATTGCTATTACTTCGAGCAGGGGCTCCCCCTTCTTTCATTACAAGCCCGATTCTCCTTTTTAGCGGTTTATTCTTCAGCTGGGTTAGAATAGCGTCAGCCCCTATGAAACCACCTTCAGCTCTTCTACGCTTACCTCCATGGGAAAGAAAAATGGATGCAAATTAAAGTCAGTTATACCTGTATTGCACTGTTACTAGCTTACTTATACACCAGGCTAATCCAGCCTCAATGGGTGTGGTCTCCTCTGATATATCATTGCCATAGAGACACATCCCAGCCTCCAAGCGACAGACATCACGAGGGCCCAGTCCAGCCAACTTAACCACACCTCCTTCACTAGAGAGAATCTTTTCTGTTACAGATACCACTTGAGACGAGGGAACTGATATCTAGGGAACAAAATAGTATTAAGAAAATAGTAAGCTATCGAAAGGAATCAAAACTTAAATTTGTACATATACTTAAACTACAAGTATATAATGCATAATACATGTACATGTATAATAGAATATACATGTACATGTATAAAGGATCTAGGAGGAACTACATAATGTAACATATACTGTACATGTACATTACAAGGAAGTCCTTTTTTTAACCCTATAATACATCGAAATTAACCCTATAATACATCGACATTTAACCCCTTAATATTAACCCATAATAATTACATTTCTACCATGACTAGTATGAATTGACCAATCAAATTACAGAATACGAGGTTGATAAATCTTGATATAACACCTCC
>JAYJLX010050218.1:0-32557 GCA_036873525.1 Chalinula nematifera | reverse complement strand
GTGGCTTTGAACGTCATCAGTATCCTATTGTGACTGCCATTGGTTATATCTTCTTTCCCATGGTTCCCATGGGTGTTATTATCTTCATCATTAACTGGGATAAACTATGGAAATCAACCAAAGATTGGTTCAAATCCTCTCTACAAAGTACCAAAACTTTCATCACCCGACATAAGTAGCAGTAAGACTTTTTAAGCACTCATTCACATGCCTAAATCGATGATGCTTGCTGGTCATAATCAATCAACAATAATCCTATTTTGCATGTTTCAAGCTAACTGTGCGTTGATCTTTATTGTGATAAAAGTAGTCTATAGTGCATAATAATGTCAATACAACTGTTGTTTTTTCCATCATTAATATTTCGAAATCCTAAATCACGTTTTTCCAGCTGGGCAGATGTTACTATTGCCTCAGTATACTGACATGCTCAATCCCTTTCCATGGCTGGTTTAACATTTTGCATAGTTGTAATGCCGTATAGTTTATGAGTAATCAATACGTAATCCTTTGGTCATGAATTGCCCGTACCAATTAAGCATATAATTATATTATTGCAGTTGCAGTATTAAGGGGTGGGGCTGGGTGCATGTATTGAAATAAGAGGAGGGGCTGATTCATTGCATTGGACTGGAGCTCAAAGGGAGGGGTTGGGTGCATACATATATCGAAATAAAGCTTATTGTATTTGACTCAGTGAGCTAGATCAAGGGAAGGGGCTGGGTGTATGCATTGAGATAAGGGGAGGGGCTGGTTGCATTGAACTGAGGTCATGGGGGGGGGGCTGGGTGCATATATTAAATAATGGGAGGGGCTGGTTTATTCAATTGTACTGAGTATAAGGGGATGCTGTGAGCTAAGGTACATACATGTATTGAAATAAAGGAGGAGCTAGTTTATTGCATTGCACTCAATGAGGTCAAGGGGAGGGGCCGGGTGCATGATGCGTATGCATATTGAAATAAGGGGAGTGGCTGGTTTATTGCATTGGACTTATGTCAAGGGGCAGGGTTGATATAATCAAAGCAAAAAGAGAGAAACATGCAGGCCAGAAGAGCCATTAAAAGGTGGTAAAAAGGCAAGAGACAAGGGCATGACTGTATAATTATGATAATTTATAGTGTAGGCAATGTGCCAGGTAAAAAATTTCACAAAAGAAGCTGAGATTCACCGGCATTCAAGGGAATTAACTATAATTTTGTGGGAAAATAGTGAATAAATTCTATAGCATTTTTGTGTACAAATAAGCAACAATTTTTTCTGATATGGGCGAAATTTGTAAAATTAAACCTTTGAAATAGAACCCGTATACAATATCTATTGGCTCCTGGAATATTATATTGGATACTGACACCGAGATCATATTTCTTTGCATACCTGCATACATCATGCAGATCAAAACAGAGCCATCAATTAATATCTGGCAGTATTGCCTGTAGACCATATAATAACAGAACTATATAGTTGTTATGATACATAATTATATGTCAATATGGATTATGTGACAAATTCAGTGGGAGTCGTTGCGATAGTTAATATTATATTGTATATATGACTCTGTTTTGCTCATTGAATATACAGTTACGGGCCCCCAGCATATGACTTGTATAGTGACTTCCTAGAATAAGCTAGCTCTACTATAAATAACACTGTTTCAATAATTCACAACTATCTAAGCATATCTTGAGGTTTATATATAGACCGTGTTAATATTGAATCATGAAGCGGGAGATAGCCAGATTCATCAAGCCGGCTTTGTTTGTGTCTGCATTGTGTGGAACAGTGGTTTTGTTTTCTGTTCCACTTGTACTGTTTTATACAGTAGTAAGTTATATATTGGCAGTATAGATATGCGTGCGACTATACTGATCTTTTTGCAGGTGTTTGGAGATTTTAATACGGAACAGCAAAGCACCCCTTCAGTAATGAATAAGGTACATATTGCATTAATTATCATTTAACTGCAGACTAGTCTACTGACTAAACTATCAAAAATATATACTTTTTCATCATTGGTACAGACATTGTCAGGTGTGGACAATCAAACGGCATGTATTAGTGTCATTCAATGGGGTACTAGTGATCGATACAGATGTTGTTTGCGAGCCGTATTCAGGGGATGTCTGTCTGCAATACCTGATGGAATGGCAGGAGTGTATACCCGCACTGTCAGGGAATGATACGAATGGGAGTTTGAATATTGCCATTGACAGTAGGAAAAGCCAACTGGAACGTGAACAAGAGATACTAGAGGTTCAACATCTGTTAGGTATAGTACACATGATGTACACTGTCATGTGTTACGTGTGCATACATTTATAATTCTTCCTTAAAACTGTAGAATCGTATGGTTTTAATGACTGTCATGATCTGGCTATTCCAATGATGTGCCATTACTATTTCCCTCTAATGGCCGGCACTGACTGTAGCACTAGTAGTCCTGTATATACAGTGACACAGGAGGACTGTCGTAATGTTATTGGCACTGTCTGTGCTACTCCATGGCTGATAGCTAACAGTATTGAAAGCATTAGAAGTAGTCTACCGGATTGCTCAACACTACCTAATAGAAATGGTTTGTGATGTCATTTAATTAATCACCATAATAATATAACTCATGCATGCATGCATGCATGCCTTTTATAGATAGCCTGAGTCAGACAATGGATGATTCAATAGATGATAGCCTTATTGAAGATAATACTACATTAACTTCAAACATCACCTGTAGCGGAGACGATTTCATACTAATCAATCAGGCATGCTTTCCTCGTTGTGATCGATTCCAAGATCATCCCCTTGCTATGGTACGGTCGACCTGTCTGTATATCGGTGCAGGAATATGTGTAGTATTCAGTGTAATTTCATTTATTCTACTAGTAGCCAACCGGAAGATCATGTGAGTTAGTTTAATTTATGTGTACAATTCAAAAGACTCTTCTATTGTGCATGTAGGTTTCAATTTCCGTCTTTTTTTCTTGTGCTATTCGTTTTATGTATTTTTATTGAAGGTAATGTGATATAATTAACGATAATGCTTGCAGTATATAACAATATTACTATATTAGGTATGACAATATTAATCCCGGTAATTGATACAGTGGCTGACAAGCGACCAATCATGTGCTCATCAGTGAACCTCCTCGAAGCACTTTTGAAACCAACACCGTATTGCGTATTCAGTGGTCAGTACTTCAGCTGTTTATAACTGCATGTAATGTAACTAATAATTACATAGGTGCTGTATTTCAATACATGTTTGCTTCTTTGCTTATGTGGTGGTTCTTCCACACGTGTATGTTCTTCTATTCTGTTAAATTCCCGTTTCATGCTGGGCGAATGAAAAAACTGGGCAAAACTAAGAAAATTGCTGTTGTTCTGGTTATAATAGGTATGAAAGTATATAGAGTCACTGTATGCTGGCATGCTATGTCAAATCAAAGTGTCTGCCATTTTGGTATTTATTTAGGGCTCATTGTTCCATTACCTGGAGTGATCACTTCCTTTAGCCTCTACGAGTATGGCTATAGTATGTACTCTTTCCCACCAGAAGCGGGGTGCTTTCCTGTAAGGCATGGTGATATATGGCTGTACTCCATAACATACCCATTTGCTATTATCTGCATTATTGGAGTGTGTCTATTGATTTCAATATTTTGGATAATTCACAACTGAATGCTTACATGCTTGAGCTATAGCTTAAACAAAATAAGAGTGTATTATTTGCATCATATAGTACTCGTGTATAGTTACATAATAATTGTTTCATATACTGCAGAATCAAAGCAATGGGCAGAACGAAGCTAAAAAACTGACAACAGCTGAGAAGAAGTTGATTGTGGCATCGCTGTGTTACATCATTTTTGGAGCATATTCGAATGTGGTGTTCGCATTAAAAATTGCTGACACTTCTAAAGCATTTCATGGATATTATGAGTATTTCTTGTGTGAGCTCAGTGGTTACGTACCCGGGAAATGTGATAGAAGTGGCTTTGAAGATTATCAGTATCCTATTGTGACTGCCATAGGTTATATCTGCTTTCCCATGGTTCCCATGGGTGTTATTTTTTTCATTGTTAACTGGGATAAACTATGGAAATCAACCAAAGATTGGTTAAAATCCTCTCTACAAAGTACCAAGACTACCCATAGCTATGAGTAACAAGATATTTTATCCTGTCACACTAATAATTGATATCGTAATTGTTACAACTTATAACCTTATTTTAGTTAACTATTATACATCAGTGTTACTATGCCTATTTTATGCCTTATCATTCAGTAATTTCCATAGCTGGTAATAGTCTATGATCATGTCACTAGTACAATGTATTTTATTAATTCTTTTAACATGCATGGTGCATGGCAGACACCGGTATGGCAGACTCTTTTATACCACATTTTGGCATGGTATATATACTGAAATGATTGGACTGAGGTCAAGGGGAAGGGTGCGTGTATGCATGTATTGAAAAAAAGGGAGCTAGGGGATGGTTTATTGCATTGGACTGAGGTCATGGGGAGGGGCTGGGTTGGGTACATGCATGTATTTGAAATAAGGGAGGGGCTGGTTTATTCACATGGGCTGAGGTCAAAGGGAGGGGCTGAGTGCATGCATGCATACATACAAGGAGAAGGGATGGCTTTTAGTATTACGTAGTAGAAGTAAGGCCCTGGGAGGGGCTATAGGTATGGTGCAGAAAGGGAAGGGGCTCCAGCCCCTCCCCTGGAGCCCCTTCCCTTATTCAATACATATAATACATGCAATACACCCCCAAATTGCACTGGATTAGGATCAAGGGGAGGGGCTCAAGGATAGGTACATGTATCGAAATGTGCTCTGATTGGACTGAGGTCAGAGGGAGGGTTGGGTGCATATATTGAAATAAGGGAGGGGCTGGTTTATTGCACTGGACTGAGGTCAAAGAGAGGGGGCAGGCTGATGCATGCATTGAAATATTGGGAAGGGCTGGTTTCAGTGTTGCACTTGGGAAGGGGCTGACTATAATTAGGGCAGGCCGGGGTAATGCATGCATGTATATATAATATAGGTAATATAACATTAATTACAATCATGCATGTACATTGTATTTTTATTTTGAAGATGGTGGCAGACTCTTTAATATTTTAGCACAATATATACTTAAATGACTGGATTGAGGTCAAGGGGAGCGCCATCAGGCTGCGTCCATGCATGTATTGAAATAAAGGGAGGGGCTGGTTTATTGCATTGGACTGAGGCCAAGGGGAGGGGCTTGAGGCCAAGATGAGGAGCTGATAGCAATCAAAGCAAATGAAAAAAAAAGAGAGGCATAGGACACAGGAAACTGATGTATTTAAAACATAAGGAGATAAAGGCAAGGAGTATAGGGGTAATATATGCATATAATTAGGTAATATTGTAGCGGTATATAGACTTACAATTCATCATTGTACTTTGTAATTGTTTGTGAGAGTTTAATACAAATGTATTCATCTTGTACGATTTATTTACAAACAAAATGGAAAATCTATTACCGGTATACGTGAGTTATACTTAATTAATGACATCACACATCGGCAACCTGTTTATGACACCAATGCGCCATGCACACATGCAATCACACTGCTAGTCTCACTATACACCCAGCATGCATGCATTCCGATCTGCGAGATCGGAATGGGCGAAGCGAAATTATCACACTGCATAATATCAGTATAATAATGATGAGTATGAATGTACTGATATAAATGGTCAAAGATGGGAGGAAACAGTGATAGAATTACTTCATGGCGCCATTATAGTATAGCTGCACCTGCATGATAGCGGAAAATGTAACTTATGTGAAGCATAATTGTTTACTGAATAGGAAACTGCTTTTTTTGTTTATACAAAACCATAGTCGTTACAATGAATTAATGCCCATAACGGGATCATAATGATTATAATTAATACAATTATATGCCAATAAGTGCATATTTGGCATATTGATGTGCATGGCATAATAGGACGAGTTATATTTTGTGTTAGCATTCGATAAATACATATTATACAATTTGCTAAGTTAATTTGTAGTGAGTTTTGCTTTCAGCAATTAAGTCTTATATTTTCAGTGGCAATTCCGTCTAGAATAATTATCTAATACTATAACTTGATGAATTCAATCACACTGCATGTTTACTATTATTCACAACTATAAAATTATAAGCTATTTTCATTGGCTTCCGTAGAATAAATATTTATACTTAACTCCATCACACTGCTACTCATTCACAACTATCTACTGCGCTTAGTATCGATACCACATCATGAAGCCGGAGCTAGCCAGATTCATTAAACCTGCTTTGCTTGTATCTTCACTGTGTGGTACAGTGGTTTTGTTTTCTCTTCCCCTTGTACTGTATTATACAGCAGTAAGTTATTATACTGACAATAAATCTGTATATTAAATGTACACATCTATTGTTCCAGTTGTGCACAGCTGCATGCCATTGATATAGTGTATACAATTAGACCTATAGGTATTGTTTTTGATCTTTTTACAGAGGTACACAGATTTTGGCAGTCCATCAACAACTAGTACCCCTTCAGTAAGAAATGAGGTTAGCCACTGATACTGCATCATCCAGCATTATAAACTGCAGTTCACTCAGAACTGACAAAAATATCATTATATTTTTTAAAGAAAAAAATGCTATCATTATTCATGACTGCTATATATAGACGTTGTCAGGTGTGGACAATCAAACATCATGTACTAATGTCATTAAATGGGGCACTAGTGATACCAATACAGATGCTGTTTGTGAGCTGTATTCAGGGGATGTCTGTCTACAATACCTGAGGGAATGGCAGGAGTGTATACCACTACCTGGCGGGGATCCAGGGAGTTTGAATATTGCCATTGACAGCGGGATGAAAAGTCAACTGGAAAGCGAACAAGAGATACTAGAAATTCAACAACTATTAGGTAATATATTGAACCCCTTACCTTACACACTGTGTGCGTCTGTAGGATTAATTCTTCCTTTAAAACTGCAGAGTCGCATGGTTTCAAGGACTGCAGTGATATCGCTATCCCAATGCTATGTCATTACCATTTCCCTCTAATGGCCAGCACTGACTGTATGAATACTAGTCAACAGGCATCAACTAGTCCTGTATATACTGTGACACAGGAGGACTGCTTTAATATTGGTAACACAGTCTGCGTTACTCCATGGACAATAGCTAACAGTATTGAAAGTTTTAGGAATAGTCTACCGGATTGCTCAACATTACCTAATAGAAATGGTTTGTGATGTCATTTTTGCATACATAATTGATTCAATTATAATTACCATGCATGAATTAAGTATATAGCTCATGCATGTCATGATACTTTTTGATTCCTTTAGACAATCTAACGATGAATGATTCAACTGATAGCCTTATCGAAGATAATGCTACATTATCTTCAAACATCACCTGTAGAGATGATTTCATATTAATCAATCAAGCATGCTTTCCTCGTTGTGATCGATTCCAAGATCATCCCCTTGCCACGGCACGTTTGACCTGTCAATTAATTGGTGCAGGATTATCTGTTGTATTTAGTGTAATTGCATTTATTCTATCAGTAATCAACAGGAAGGTCATGTAAGTTAGCTTAATTTATGTATGCAGTGACTCTTTTTAATTGTACATGTGTTATGCACGCATTCATGCATGTATATAGGTTTCGATTTCCGTCTTTTTTTATTGTGCTACTGGTTATAAGTTTTTTTATTGGAGGTAACAATTATTGTAATGATACAGCGGGCTCATCAAAGAATGTGATTAATTTATTATAGGCATGGCAATATTAATTCAGGCATTTGATACTGGTAAGCGACCGATAATGTGCTCATCAGTCAACCTTTTTGAAGCAGTTGAAAGACCAACACTATATTGCATATTCAGTGGTCAGTCTGGCTGTTCAAGTTATAACTATATAGCAACTTATGATTGTGTTTATACATTATTTCTATAAGGTGCCGTGTTCCACTACATATTTGCAACTTTGCACATGTGGTGGTTCTTCCACACGTGCATGTTCTTTTATTCAGTTAAATTCCCATTTCATGCCAGACGAATGAAAAAACTGGGAAGATCCAAGAAACTTGCTGTAGTTCTGGTTATAATAGGTGTGAATCAAAGCTGTATAATTACGTGCCATTATTTATTTGTTATATATTATATTCAGGGTTTACTGTCCCATTACTTGGAGTGATTGCTTCTTTTAGTTTTAACGAATATGGGTACAGGATGTTCTCTTTCCCACCGGAAGGCTGCACGCCTACGAAAGAGATTATATGGATGTACTCCATAGTCTACCCATTTGCAATCATCACTACTATTGGAGTGTGTCTATTGATCTCAATATTTTGGATAATTCACAAGGTATGCAAGACTGCAGGAATAATGATGACCTTGTATAGGGCAGCTATATATGAGAATACAGCTCCATTGCCGCGGCTCTTAAATTACTCCATCCGGTGGTGGAATTAAAATGTCAATTGCAAATGGTATAGACCCTCACTTTTTGATATCAGCCATGGCTTCACCTTATAGGCTGATAGTCTCAGTTGAGTCTAATTTGGAATACCCGACCACTTACATGCAATATGTGGCATATTGAAGAAGAGAGAGTATATAGTATACCAACTTATACAATCTATTCACATTAAGTATCTATCACTTATTCTATAATAATCATGTATGATTGATATACTATAGAATCAGATACGCAGTGCAGCAGGTCAGAATGAGACTAGACAATTGACAACAGCTGAAAAAAAGTTGCTTGTGGTGATGCTGTGTTACATTGTTTTTGGAACATATTCGAATGTGGTCTTCGCATTAAAAATTGGCACCAATCATAATCTATTTGATGAATATTTTGAGTATTTCTTATGTGAGCTCAATGGCCACGTACCCGGGAAATGTGATAGAAGTGGCTTTGAACGTCATCAGTATCCAATTGCGACTGCCATAGGTTATATCTCCTTACCTATGATTCCCGTGGGTACTATTTTTTTCATTGTTAACTGGGATAAACTATGGAAATCAACCAAAGAATGGTTTCAATCCTCTCTACAAAGTACCAAAACTTTCATCAGCAGCCAACATAGCCAGCAGTAGCAAGACATCTCATGCCGGCCCATATGCCATATGACAGACTAAAATCAGTTGATCAAAAATAATTGTATAAGTTGTTTTAACTTTCATAACCTTAATTTTTAATTCTAATTCATTAGAACACATAATCATTTGGTCATAAAGGCACTGATATAATACATGATGCAGTTGCAGAGCTAAGGGGAGGGGCTGGGCGGTGTATGCATTGAAATAAAAGGAGGGGCTGGCTGGTTTTATTTGCAATTAGGTGAATTAAGATCAAGGGGAGGGGCTGGGTGTATATGTATTAAAATAAGGGAAGGTGCTGGGTATATGTATTAAAATAAGGGGAGCTCAGGGCTGGTTTATTACATTTGTGATTAAGGTCAAGGGGAGGGGCTAATATAATTAGGAAGAAGAGAAACACTGAGGACAGAAAGCTGCTACATTAAAGCATATAAAGAAGAACTATTTGCAGCCCAATCAGATTGCAGCACTCGCGTTTTCACTGTACTAGGAGCGGACTGCATGTTGCCCATTTAATATGTGATCATGAAAAACAATCAATCAATTACTGGCACATGGTGGAAAGTATAACAGAGCTAACAAAGCAAAATCAAAGAAAATCAGGTGATTTTTAACCAGCAATTTGCATTCCAAGAATTCCGTTTGTAGTATATAGTGAGCAGGATTCCCCAGACCTCTCAGAAGTGAATGGGTGCATGGGGCACAAGACTATCATTATAGAAATGACCGTAGAATTATGAATTATATGGGTGCATGTGTCTCATATTGGCTTAACTGTGTTTGATTTGTTAGTACGGGTTGCAGTGCTGTTAGTATACTGAATAAATCACAAGACTGAGTGAGGCATGGTCGAAAAACGCCCCCATCATATAGAAGGCATAATTATGTAAAAACAGCACATGTAATAAGGCATGTGTATATTAATACTTAAATGTGGCGCCACTTAAAGCCATGCATGAATGCTTTGGCATACATGTACATGCCCATCCTTGTTTGGCTGTACTGCATGACTATGAGTGATCATGAAGTGTTCACGTGCATGTATTATAATTCTGTATAATACTGAAGCATTATAAAAGAATTCGAAGTAAACCATTTCTGTGCATTGTGAAATCAATTATAGCAATGAAGGATGGGCACTACAAGCATGTAGAGCCCACGAAATTTTATGTGATGGGCTACTCATTCATGCAACAGTGAAATTGATTATTTCTTCGAATTCTGAAATCTTTACATACCTGCATACCTCGGGCCATTAATAATGCTTGGCTGTGGCTATATAGTCTGGCTCAGCAGGCCGGGAAGTTTATATACCGTTTGGCTTGCCAAACCACTGCATGAATATTCAATATCATGCATATATCGCCGGTGCTGTAGTAACAGTATAGCTATACTATTAAGCTATAATCAATAATCATGCCAGCTAACAAATTATACATGTATTTGATAGTGAAGAGTGTATTGCCATATGCATGGGCTGGCATGTCATGCTGAGTAGGAGTTAATGTGGAGTAAAACCACAGCATTCTACAACTACGTGTATATGATGCACTTTGCATGCGCTTATATATATATACAAATGCTCAAGTCAGTTTTGAATCATTTGTTATACAGCGGCTTCTTAGAATAAATATATAACTATATTCTAAAAAAAATCTCCACAATCACACAGGACTGTTAACTATATAGTTACACTGAACTACATATAGATCTACTATTGTGCTTATATAGTGGACATCAATACCATCACATCATGAAGCCGGAGCTAGCCAGATTCATTAAGCCAGCTACAGTTTTATATGTATCTGCATTGTGTGGTGCAGTGATTTTGTCTACTTTACCACTTGTAGTGTATTATACAGCAGTAAGTTATAACAATGCATGCATATTACAGCTAGTGTATATAATATGATCAGTCGTTGTTCCATGCCGCAGTTTTGCAATTGCCATATAGTGTATTGTTTTTGATTCCTTGCAGAGGTACATAGATTTTGGCGATCCATCTGTGCAACAGCAAACTAGTGCCCTTTCAGAAAGGAATAAGGTTATTCACTGATACATATTGCATTAGACCTGTAACTGCAGTTCACTCAAAACTGTCAAAAATTATACTTTTTGAAATGAAAATGCGATAGCTATATTATCATGCATGCATGCACCTTATATAGACACTATCAGGTGTGGACAATCAAACGTCATGTGTCATCCAATGGGGTACTAGTGATGCCGATACAGATGTTGTTTGTGAGCCGTATTCAGCACGGAATGTCTGTCTACAATATCTAATGGAATGGCAGGAGTGTATACCATCACTATCAGGGAATCCAGGAACTTTGAATATTGCCATTGACAGGAATACAAAAAGTCAAGTGGATCGTGAACAAGACATACTCCAGATTCAAAAAGAGTTAGGTAACAAATCACTTTCATTTGTGCACCTAGATCCATGTATACCATTAATTCTTTTAAATCTGTAGAATTTTATGGTTTTAATGACTGTAGTGATATCGCTATCCCATTGCTATGTCATTACTATTTCCCTCTAATGGCCAACACTGCTGTGGACTGTAGTACCAGTCAGCAACAGCCTGCAGCTGAGGCATTAACTAGTCCTGTATACACGTTGTCACAGGAGGATTGTTATAATATTGGTAACACAGTCTGTGCTGCTCCATGGTCACTAGCTAACAATATTGAAAGTATTCGAAGTAGTATACCTGATTGCTCAACATTACCTAGTAAAAATGGTTTGTGATGTCACTTTGCATGCATGAATGATTTAATTAATTACCTGGCAATTAAAATAGCTCATGCATGCCATGATACTTTTTGATTCCCTTTAGATAATCTGGCGATGAACGATTCAACTGATAGCCTTATCGAAGATAATGCTACACTATCTTCAAACATCACTTGTAGAGATGATTTCATATTAATCAATCAGGCATGTATTCCTCGTTGCGATCGATTCCAAGATCATCCGTATGCAAATGCAAGGTTGACCTGTCAATTGGTTGGTGCAGGAATAGCTGTTGCACTTAGTATACTTGCATTTATTCTATCAGTAATCAATAGGAAGGTCATGTGAGTTCAGTTAATTCATATGTAATCTAAAGTGATTTTGGTGTTATACATGCAGGTTTCGATTTCCATCTTTTTTTCTTGTGCTACTGGTTATAGGTGTTTTTATTGAAGGTACTGTATATAGTAATGATTAATGACGTCCGCAATTTATGATAAAATGATATTCCATAAAAGGTATGGTAGTATTAATTCAGGCATTTGATACTGACAAGCGAGCCATAATGTGCTCATCAGTGAACCTCATTGATGCGCTTGCAAGACCAACACCATATTGCATATTCAGTGGTCAGTGTGGCTATATTCAAATAATAAAGCAACGTGATCTATATATATTCTTTAATAAGGTGCTGTATTTCACTATATATTTGGTACTTTGCTCATGTGGTGGTTCTTCCACACGTGCGTGTTCTTCTATTCAGTCAACTGGCCATTTCATGCTGGCCGAATGAAAAAACTGGGCACAACTAAGAAACTTGCCGTAGTTCTGGTTATAACAGGTATATATGTCATGCATGCAGTGTGTTCCGAATTAGCATGTGTGAGCCACCATTATATTTATTTGCTATATTCAGGGTTAACTGTTCCGTTTCTTGGAGTGATTATTTCCTTTAGTTTAAACAAATATGGTTATGGCATATTCTCTTTCCCGCCGGAAGCTTGTACGCCTATAGTGAGAAATATATGGGTATACTCCGTAGTCCACCCATTCGCAATTATCTCTAGTATTGGAGGTTGTCTTTTGGTCTCAATATTTTGGAAAATTCACAAGGTATGCAAGCTTATATATAATGACCTTCAATAGCATTCTATTGTATTATAATATGCATAATAACTATATTGGTTCACTATATAGAATCAGACAGGCAGTGGTACGGGTCAGAAAACTATAAAACTGACAAAAGCAGAGAAAAGATTGATTGTGGCATTGCTGTGTTACACTGTTTTTGGAATATATTCGAATGCGGTGTTCGCTTTAATAACTGGTAACAGTCATAGAGTCTTTGATCGATATTTTGAGTATTTCTTATGTGAGCTCAATGGCCATGTACCCGGGAAATGTGAAAGAAGTGGCTTTGAACATTATCAGTATCCTATTGCGATTGCTGTCGGTTATATCTCCTTACCTATGATTCCCGTGGGTGCTATTATTTTCATCGTTAACTGGGATAAACTATGGAAATCAACCAAAGATTGGTTCAAATCCTGTACCAAGACTTTTCATAGTCACCCAACATAACTCACAGTAAGACTTTTTATGGCTACGATGCCAATAATGTTACTTAAATTATCAATCAACAGTAATTATAATTATTTTAACTTTCATCGTACACATGCTATTCATGCATGCCTATTTTATGGTAATTAATTCATGTCAGCCTGTGATCATGTCAGTGTAACAGTGTTCAGTTTTTCCATTAATATGTTTCAAAATCCTAAATCAAATTTTTTTACTGGTTGGTGTCTGCTGGGCACAAATATCTTTATACCACCTGGCAACTAGTACATAGATCTTGATCATTGCATGCGTATCCCTCTTCATTGCTGGTCTAACATAATGTATAATTATTTGTAATACCATATATAGATTCTAAGTAATTCAATACGTAATCCTTTGGGTCATCAATTGCCATGTATACAAAAGCATATAGTATGCAATTGCAGTGTTAAGGGGAGGGGAGGGGCTGGGGGTGCATGCCGCATGCAATGAAGGAGGGGCTGACTGGTTTTATTGGCAATTAGGTGAGTGAGGTCAAGGGGAGGGGCTGGGTGTATGTATTAAAATAAGGGAAGGGGCTGTTTTATTGCATTTGATTAAGATCAAGGAGGGGCTAATAAAGCCAGAAGAAGAAAAACTGGACAAAAAGGTATGCATTAAAGCATATACGTCAAAGAAAGGGGCAGGGATAATGCATGTTGTATACAGGTATTGTTTAAAATTTTATTATATTATTTCTTATTTTCTTTTATTTTATTGTACTGTGTGTATTGTTATGGACATTAGTGCTGAAAAGCAGTCAATCTGTCTGATGCATGAAAAAAAAGCGTAACACTAATACACAATAACACTGTATTGAGACACACTTGCATGCATTAAATAATTCAAAGGAACTAAGGAATGTACTGGTTATATGAAAGAGAGCAGTGTAGAATTACTTTGTATAAAGGCAATCATATACAGTGGAACCCCTCTTAAAGGACACCCCTCTATAAAGGACACCTCTCTATAAAGGACACTATTTGTTTCCCCAAAATAGCATTTCTTGTGTAAATTGACCTCTGTAGAGAGGACACCTCTCTACAAAAGACACTTTTCTCTGTCCCCAAGGTGTCTTTTGTATAGGGGTTCCACTGTAGTAGTGCAGCACCTATATGACGATGGACAATGTCAAATATGCTAAGTATAATTGTTTACTGAATAGGAAACCTTTTTTCGTTTGTATGAAATCATCATGTTTATGATGAATGACCATATATGAGCTAATTACGTTAAACCTGTACCTATACATATCACAATTCATACTGAATTATAATTATACATGACATACATTTATGTACATATATAGCCATAGCAATGGGATACGCTATATAGTATGAGCAATGTGATGCTTAATTATATATACGTGCATGACTCATTTGTGCTGCAAATAAATACTGATAGCCAATCTTCACACTGGCACTCCATACTTGCAACGCTGTAATAACTTGAAACATGAAGGAGCTCACCAAAACAGCCTTGTTTGTATCTACATTGTGTTTTGCAGTGGTTTTGTTTTTCGGGCCAACTATACTATATTTTTCATTTGTAAGTTATATGCCACAGTGTATACTGAGCTATACATTAGCTATATAACTAAGTATAACTTTGATTTATCATGTGTGGATATGCTTATAAATATTGTTATTGACATGTATGTCCCGCTATATTGCAGAAATACACAGACAATAGCGGATTCCCTGCAACTGTGACTGAACAACATAACAATAGCATCAAGGTACAGCCACCAGTCACATACATTTAAACTGTCCTTTAAGGAAAAACTAAACTTAAAACTGCTATTATATATTACCCACATATGTCATGATATAGACAATGGACAATGAAACATGTACTAGTGTCGTTCAATGGGGTATTAGTGATGCCAACACAGATGTTGTTTGTGAGCCGTATTCAGCAGGGGAGGTCTGTCTACAATACCTGATGGAATGGCAGGAGTGTATACCATTACATAGCGGGAAACCAGGGAGTTTGAATATCGCCATTGACAGCAGGAAAAGTCAACTGGAACGTGAACAAGACATACTACAGATTCAACAAGTGTTAGGTAACAATAAAATCCCATACCATGCATGAATGCATGTACGTTATAGCGTACATAATTATAACTGAGCTTTTTCTCCTGAGCTGTAGAATTGTATGGTTTTAATGACTGTCGTGATGTCGCTATCCCAATGCTATGTCACTACTATTTCCCTCAAATGGCCAGCACTGACTGTAGTACTAGTCAACTGGTGGAGTCAACAAGTCCTGTATATACATTGACACAGGAAGACTGTCGTAATATTGATAAGACAGCATGTGCTGCTCCATGGCTGATAGCTAACAGTATTGAAAGCATTAGAAATAGTCTACCTGATTGCTCAACATTGCCTAATAAAGAAAATGGTTTGTGATGTCAATTAATACATGGATTAATTAATTACGAATTAATATAGCTCACATTACATGCTTTTCGATTTATTTATAGATAATCAGATGATGAACGATTCAACTGATAGCCTTATCGAAGATAATGCTACATTATCTTCAAACATCACCTGTAGAGATGATTTCATATTAATCAATCAAGCATGCTTTCCTCGTTGTGATCGATTCCAAGATCATCCCTATGCTGTGGCACGCTCAAACTGTCAATTAATTGGTGCAGTGATAGCTGTTGTATTTAGTGTAATTGCGTTTATACTATCAGTAACCAACAGGAAGGTCATGTGAGTTACAGCTCCAAAATGTGTAACTAAGCGACTCTTAATTTTTAATTGTGTTAAATGTATATAGGTTTCGATTTCCATCTTTTATTCTTGTGCTGTTGCTTTTAAATGTCTTTATTGGAGGTATAATGATAATACTTATCATGCAGTCACTGATTTACAATTATATTAATATTCGCCATTTAAAGGTATGATAATATTAATTCAGGCATTTGATACTGGTGAGCGACCAATAATGTGCTCATCAATCAACCTGCTTGAAGCACTTTCAAGACCCACACCATATTGCATATTTGGTGGTCAGTTTGCTTGTGCTGTTTATAATGATTACCAATTTTGATGCCTACTTGAATATTATTTCTACTATATAAGGTGCTGTATTTCACTACGTCTTTGTAGCTTTGCTCATATGGTGGTTCCTACACACGTGTGTGTTCTTCTATTCAGTTAAGTTCCCGTTTCATGCCGGGCGAATGAAAAAACTGGGAAAAACTAAGAAAATTGCCACAGTTTTGGTTATAATAGGTAGTGTAAAATCAAAGTGCATGTGTGCCATTTTATTTGGTATTATATTCAGGATTTATTGTTCCATTTCCTGGAGTGATTGCTTCCTTTAGTCTCACCAATTACAGCTATGGATTGTTTACTTTCCCACCGGAAGGCTGCGTGCCAATTATAAATGAGATATGGCTATACTCTGTAATGTTCCCACTCTCTATTGTTATTGGTATTGATGGGTGTTTATTGCTCTCAATATTTTGGATAATTCACAAGGTAAGTATAATGAGCTGAGGATATATGCATGCAGCCAGTATTTTATAGCTTCGCTCTTAAATTAATGCATCGGGTGGTGCATATGGTCATTTGCAAATGCTAGACCCTCACGCACCTTTTGATATCAGTCATGCATGCATGCATGCAGCTAGCCGTCGGCTTCATTTGGGCTATAATAGTCTTGTATGCATGGGTGGTCTATGGTGACACAGAGGCCTATAGTGACCCACTTTGCACCTTTGCACTGGCTATACCCCATGCAGTATAGAACAAAACCACTATATGTTTATAGTCAGAGACTGTATATCAATAATATAACTATATACCTCATGAATACTGATATCTATTGCATTATTGATTCCCTATATATCGTATAGAATCAGATACGCAGTGCAAGTCAGACTAATGAAACTAAAAAACTGACAACAGCTGAAAAAAAATTGATTGTGGCAATGCTGTTTTATATTGTTTTTGGAACATATTCGAATATGGTGTTCGCATTAAAAACTGGAAACGGTGATAAAGTGTTTTATGCATTTTTTGAGTATTTCTTATGTGAGCTCAATGGCCACATACCCGGGAAATGTGATAGAAGTGGCTTTGAACGTCATCAGTATCCTATTGTGACTGCCATAGGGTATATCTGCTTTCCCATGGTACCCATGGGTGTTACCTTTTTCATCGTTAACTGGGATAAACTATGGAAATCAACCAAAGATTGGCTCAAATCCTCTCTACAAAGTACTAAGACTTCCATTACCCAATATAGCTATGAATAACGAGACCTTTCGTATACTTTCATGCTATATAATTAATAATCATAATTGATTTCTAACTTATATAACCTTATTTTTAATTCAGTGCATAATTAATTATGCATCAGTGCTACATGCATGCCTTTTTTATTTAGCAATTTCCATAGCTGATAATTTATGTAACATATATGTGTACAAATATCATCGTCTTTAGTGGTTTATGTAATTTTTGCTAAATTTAGTATGCGCTATGTGGAAGTGAGGACAGCTATGACTCCATATCATCAAATTATTTGTATGTTGGAAAGGGTGCATGCATGGTCTCGAGGCTACCACCTTTCCTATAGCCAAGACTCGGATAATCGATAATACTATTAATTATAATGACATAAAATAATATGGTGGCAATAGGGTAGATATACCTCAGTACTGCATTAATATTATTAATTTTAAAAAAAAATCTTGAAAGGTAAAAAAATATAATTATTATGCATGTGCAACGTGGCAAAGGACTGTCAAGTCTATACTGTCACTTAAAAAACAATCAACAACAGCATGCATATGGATTCGAATCACAGCTCAGGATCAGCCACTCTGGCTCAGATAGACTTTGATCTTTTATTGTTTTCTCTTTAGCTTGCTTTTTCTTTTAACTACAGAGTCTTTCTTAGCCACCTTAATAATTGAAAAAGATAATAAACACACACTAAATGCCTCAGGTTTCACAATAGAAATAAGGGAACAGGAAGAAATGACTTCGATTGACACAACAAAAATTGAATTGGCTGAGGGGTGTGGCTACTACATCCTCTAACCTGTACCCATTTCTTCATCGAACATTATAGGCCAGTATACCTGTGTATAACTAGTATTAAAGTATTTAAACTAACCGTTCCCGATGACAGGAGTAACACCCTTGCTACGTTGTTAATGTGTTTAAATCGATCCGGACCCAATTGAATACCACCATACCATCTAGACACGACCACCATTACATTACTGGCATCCATTATCTGAACAACAACAAATAATACGTACTGAATAAACGCACATATATACACACACAACACTAAAACACACACCTATACACATACAAAACACACAAAACACATACACATACCAGCAGCTATCAACATACTCCTATACTCCTACTCCTATACTCCTACTCCTATACTCCTACTCCTACTCCTACTCCTATACTCCTACTCCTACTCCTATACTCCTACTCCTATACTCCTACTCCTACTCCTATACTCCTACTCCTATACTAGCTCCTACAGCTACTACCCCATGGTTTTTAAGGAATCGGAGGAAAATTAATATTCATATACTCCTATGCATAATATACAGTAGAACCTCCGATAGTGGACACTCCGAGAAAGGGACATAGTATAATAAACCTCTCAACAAAGGACACTTGTCTGTGTCCCAAATAGACTTATCTAATACATTTGACCTCTGAGAAGAGGACAACCTCTCTATAAAGGACAAAGCACTTTAATTTATATAGGGTCCCAAAGTGTCCTTTATTCGGTGGTTCCACTGTATTACGAAATGCATGTTGTATTAGTTTGAGCGTCTAGATTATATGTATAATAATAATACCTGTAATAGATGAAGTAATCTCCCTCCAGCTGCTGATTCACCATCGTCATCGCAATCCTGTACTAACACATTCTTTGATTGATCAAAATACCTTTATAATTAAAAAACGAAATAATAGAAATTTTTAATTTAGAGGACACTGGTGACTAAAGTCCGTTCACGTTGAGTTAAGGATTTGCTCATTAAATATTCATCAAAAATTCACTAATAATTATGAATGGTAATTATTGCGCAATACTTGTCAATGAACACATCCTTCACTCAATGTGAACGCACTTTAGTGGCCGTAGCTACTGTGAATGTTTACCTGTAGGCCATGATATTGTGAGTTGCAGATGCAATTTTCCGGTTAGATTTCAACGATCTCAAATTCTTTTCAAGCTAAAAAGAATTGAAGCTACAGGTAATAAAATATACCTATATATATATGGGCAGAGTGTAGTACCTGTATTTGTGAGTGTATCTCGGCCACGTGTGCCTGAAACGTGCTACGTCTATCAGTAAGAGGTTCGCCATGACACATACAGTCATCACCGTCACAACTATCACCATCATCACCAACCTCACATCTGTCACCAGTGTCACTGTGCTGTGATGTACCAGTGGGTATTTGTTGTGAGGGAGATGTGACTGGTGGAGACTCTACTGGATCCCTCTGTTTTACATCACAGTTTAAATCCACTATATAGAAAAGGTTGTGAAATAGTTATTTCCTTCTCTAAAACTAGCCACACCCACTCGGACCACGCCCACTTAAACCCACTATGAAACTAATTTATTAATAGATTCTGTAAACCTACATTGTGAAGCTTTATCTGTTAGGTAGTCTTTGATCCTCTCCAACCAGTCATAAATTACAACTTGGTCTTGCCTACAAAACAATCACAAATCAACTTGAACACTTAATGCAATCACACACCTACATATACTCACACAAACAGGGATTCACATTCTGCCTTAAGGTAAACTGTTTCTTCTTCATCCAAGCAACCACGGCTCCTGTGAAAACGACAGACAAACAAACAATATAACAACTCAGTCAACTGATAACTCACATGAATCTCAGTAATGGAGGTAACTCAGTGGGATAATTCAGTGGTATAACAATCTGTAAAGAAAACATTGTTTATACTGTTAAAATAATAGAATGCAACACGCATTAAAGGCATAATATTATATTACTGCCAATGGCTCATTACTAAAGCCTGTTCATGTTAACTATGACCTTGGTAAATTTCCCCATGTATAAAGTACAAAATATGCCATAATTAAGGTACTGGAAGATATTCTAACGCTGATAATTTTTAAGAAAAACATTTTGTTATTTTAAAATGAAAGCTGTAGTACAGTCTGTCGTAAAGTTAACCTCGTTTTCGTAAGGTCATAGTTGACGTGAACAGACTTCAGTTGTACATGAAAACATACACACAAAAAAGACATTTTGGATTACTTAAAAAAAAAACATCAACTATTTACTACTCCAGTTAAATAACATGTGCTAGTGAAAAGTAAACGCTTCCATAAAATAAACTGAGCCGACACAAGTGATACAGCGGTAAGCATATGTCAATGCACTGGATGACAGCCAGTGATTTATGATGATTACACTGTAAAAAGAATCAATAATATTATTTTACTGAGCTTAGTTTTTAATAACTATGTCCGACAAAAATATCTAAAGTTTGTGATAACCAGTCTGACAACCGCCACGAGGGTATAAATACGATTAATTTTAAACACACACATAAATTCCATACTTAGTGAATATAGCGCTGAAAATGGGACAGCTTCAACAAGTAACAGTTTTAGTGGCTCTAGTGATTGCAAGCTTCAATGGTGTCGAATCATTCAGCCAAATTACTATGAACCTGGGTGACTTTGGTACACAGTACGCCATTTACATGCAGTACACTGTCAAAACAAAGGGAAGAATCTCGCTGAACCTTTTTGATCAAAATGGCAATTGGCCGTTCCATTTGAACCCGAGGTATAACAACGATGGAGGGTGTATTAGATCAGCCCTGGTCTTGAATAATAACTACAACAGAAGGTGGCAGCGTGAGGTACGACCATCTGGCTTCATCTTCAGCTACAACCAAAAGGTCACGGCAATCGCAAACCCAACGACCTCTGCAAACTACAGGATTACTTTCAACTTCAACAGAGCAGCAAAACGCAGCTACACCTTCCCCTACCGAAACCTACACAAACCGCACGAGTGCAATAGACTCCAGGTCTACTCCACAGGGGCTCCATGCTCCAGAACTGGTCCTACTATACACAGCATGGGCGTTGGGTACTACATCCCAAAGCTATCAGCCGGTCGCAAGGTCCACATCATTGGTATTGCTCCAGCAACTGGAACGATGACCATCGATGTTAGTCGTGGGGCACCAGAGAATAAAGTAGAGTCTGCTGTTCCATTGAGGATATATTGCACGTTTGGTACACGTAATGTTATATATTTCCAAACATTGTCCAAAGGTACATTCAAGACAATGAAAATTGTAAGTAATGTCATCAAGCGTCGGCAGTTCTTTGTGCAGATCGAGGTGACCAACTCCCACTTTGTGCTCAGCGAGTGTGGTAACCATGTATACAGCTTGCCGCGGTTCGACTGCGATAAAGACGGTCTGGGAACTGTTTGGGTGAGTGGAGCTACCACTTTGGACAAGATTGCTGTCTTCTGATCACGAACCATAATGGCCGAAACTTGACAATGAAATAAAGTAGATATGTAGATGCTCTCTCCCCTCCCTACCCTTTAGGCATTCATAGCATAGTCTTTTATTTTATTAGAATGAATAATGTTTCAGTTTGGTAAAATGTCTTCAAAAAAAAAAAAAAAACCCACTAATTTGCATGCACCCATTAAAGTAGGTGTGTCCAGTATACAGTGACTAGCCAGTACAGATTAGGGGCATAACATTGTGTGGGTGAATGTGTAGTACAGTACTGCTATCACTATGAGAATAGTGTACTCACCTCTAACTTCACAGTGAGTTGATCCGATGCAACGCAGTTTGGGGCAGACAAAGTCACTACAAAACATCTCCTATTTTCGTCGTCTACGTACACAAGTGCATCTTCGTCATAAATTGATTGAAGTGAGTCCAACTCGTCGTCCTATACATATAGATTAAGCTATATAAACATACTTAAATATTTCATTCACAAACACAGAAATATAACTAACTACTTCGTCAGAGCACACAGCAGCCATGATACCACGTGGGTTGGGTCATGGAAAGAGGCGTGTCAAAACCACGCCCATTCTAATCCATATATCAATTGAATAGTTAGTCATTACTGACTGCAAAATATTTTGCAACTAGAATACTTTTAGAATATAATATACATAAAATATTTAATAATTATGAATTTATACAATTGCCAGCTGAAAAAAAAAACTTTCTATATACTAATAGTTAAAAGAATTTCAAGGAAGGTTAAGCAACTGAAGAGAAAGGAAAAAAAAAAGAAAAAAAAATTAAAAGTACAAAAAAAGTCAATGAAAAAAAAAAGAATAGGTTTCATAATGATAAATAATAATATTATAATAATATTGCTGTCAGTTAGCACTCTATGTGGTCCGCAGGTAGACCATTCTCTTTCTTCTGCCACATCTTCGAGAACAGCGTTTCCAAACCTCTGGTATACTCGCGAGTATCGAACAATGGAGACTTCATACGGGCTTCCCTTATACGGCTTTGAAGATTCCTCAACCTAAGAGAGAGATAGAGGAATAGATAGACAACAATAAACACACTCAACACATCTACACGGCCACTTCTATTGCTATACACTGAAATAACTGTAAAAGTACATAGTTATTTGTCAATGTTTACACATATACCAGTATGTGTACATGTACATGTAACTTTTTTTAATCAATAGCTGTCTACATGTGTTTATACTATACATGGATGTAATCGACCAATCAGATTACATCATGCAGTCGTATCCAAGAGGTGACTCTATAACAATCTGTATAAAGAGAACATTGTTCTACTGACAGAATATATAACGTAACACATAGGATTATAGGCAAGGCCAATTATTAGTTATAATGCAAACTAATTACATCGAATGCCCGAGTTCCAGGCATAACATTACATTACTGCCAATGGTTCATTACTAAAGTCTGTTTACGTTAACTATGACCTCCGTAAATTTCCCCATGTATAAGAGTACGAAATACGCCATACTTAAGGTATTGGAAGATTTTTCTACCACTGATAACTTTAAGGAACACTTATCAATACATTGCCTACATGAGAAGAATGCCAAAGACAAGACAAATATTTTTTATTCTAAAATGAAAGCTGTAGTTTGTCTGTTGTAAAGTTAGCCTCATTTCCGCAAGGTCATAGTTAACATGAACAGACTTTAGTTGTACATGTATAAAGTCAATGAAAACACACATACACATACAAAAAGACATTTTGGATTACTTAAAAAAAAACATCAACTAATTCACTACTCCAGTTAAATAACACATGCTATAATGAAAAGCAAACGCTTTCATAAAAATTAATAAACTGAGCCGATACAAGTGATACAACGGTAAGCATAGAGCAGCTAGTGCACTGGGATAGCAGCCATGCAGTAGTTTATGATGAATTGCAGTAAAAGAATCAATAATATTATTATATTTTGCTTAGTTTTTAATAGCTCAGTCCAATAAAAATATTTAAGTTTGTGACAACAAATCTGAGAACTGCCACAAGAGTATAAATAGGAGTAACTTAAAACACACACATATTCCACACTCAGTGAATATAGCTTCAAAAATGGGACAGCTTCAACAAGTAACAGTACTAGTGGCTCTGGTGATTGCGAACTTCCATAGTGTTGAATCGTTCAGCCGTGTTACCATGAACTGGGCGACTTTGGTACACAGTATGCCGTTTACATGCAGTACACTGTTAAAACAAAGGGCAAAATCTCGCTGAATCTCTTTGATCAAAATGGCAATTGGCCGCTCCATTTGAACCCAAGGTATAATACCCATGAAGGGTGTATTAAATCGGCCCTGGTCTTGAACAATAACTACAACAAAATATGGCAGCATGAGGAACAACCCAGTGGCTTTATCTTCAGCTACAACCAAAAGGTCACAGCAATCGTAAACCCGACAACTTATCCGAACTACAGGATCACTTTCAACTTCAACGGGGCAGCCAAACGTACCTACACCTTCCCCTACCGAAACCTGCACAAACCGGACGAGTGCAATAAACTCCAGGTCTTCTCTACAGGGGCTCCGTGCTCTAAAATTGGTCCTAGTATACACAGCATGGGCGTTGGGTACTACATCCCAAAGCTATCAGCCGGTCGCAAGATCCACATCATTGGTATTGCACCAATAACTGGAACCATGACCATTGATATTAGTCGTGGGGTACCAGAAAATAAAGTAGAGTCAGTTGTTCCTTTGAGGATATATTGTACGTTTGGTACACATAATGTTATATACTTCCAAACACTATACAAAGGCTCGCTCAGGACAATAAAAGTTATGAGCAATATCATCAAGCGTCGGCTGTTCTTCATGCAGATCGAGGTGACCAAATCCCACTTTGTGCTCGGCGAGTGTGGCAAACATGTGGCTAGCTTTCCACGATTTATTGGCTACGATAAAGACGGTCTGGGAACGGTTTGGGTCAGTGGAGCTACCACTTTGGACAAGATTGCTGTCTTCTGATTATGAACCATAATGGCCAAAACTTGACAATGAAATAAAGTAGATACGTAGATCCCCCATTTTTTTTAGGCATTCATACATGTAGTTAAACTTACTAGTCTTTTATTTTACTAGAATGAAAACTGTTTCCGTTTGGTATAAGTCATAAATTGCTCGAAAAAAAAAAATCCCACTAATTTGCATGGAATTGCAATTGCATTGCACCTAGTCTCCCGCTGCCAGACCACACCCTTTGCGCAAGCGACAGCGGGAGGGTCTGGTGAAAAACGTACTCACAACTTATTCGGCTTTACACCAAACTTTTGGTGTAACTTAAGTGGGGGAGGGCCACAGAAGTACTTAACCATTTAACGCAAGTAAACATGGCGTCCTTCGATTAAGCATTCGAGGCTGACAAATTAGACGCTCTTGGCATCAAAAGCTGATTGGAGCTCAATCAGCAGCTTTTGATGCCAAGAGCGTCTAATTTGTCAGCCTCGAACGCTTAATTTGGTGCAAGCCGAACGAGTTGTGAGTACGTTTTTCACCAGACCCTCCCGTCGTCACTTGCGCAAAGGGTGTGGTCTGGCAGCGCGAGACTACATTGCACCCGTTAAAGTAGGTGTGTCCAATACAGTGAGTGACTATCTAGTACATATTAGGGGTAGAACACTACACTCACCTCTAACTTCACAGTGACTTGATCCGATGCAACACATCTGCATGGGACTGATAATTGATAAAGTCACTAAAAAGCACCTGCTATTTTCGTCGTCTACGTCTACGTACACAAGCGCATCTTCGTCATAAATAATGATTGAAGTGAGTCTAACTCATCGTCCTATACACATATAGAATGAGCTTATATATTCCATTGACAAACACAGTCGAAATATAACTCACTACTTCGTCAGAACACACAGCCGGCCATATGATACCACGTGGGTTAATGGTCATGAACCACGCCCATTCTAATTCAATCAAAATTGTTATAGTGATGCACAAAATATTTTGCAACTAGAATACTTTTAGAATATAATATACATAAAATATTTAATTATGAATTTATACAATTGCCAGCTGAAAAAAAAAACTTTCTATATACTAATAGTTAAAAGAATTTCAAGGAAGGTTAAGCAACTGAAGAGAAAGGAAAAAAAAAAGAAAAAAAAATTAAAAGTACAAAAAAAGTCAATGAAAAAAAAAAGAATAGGTTTCATAATGATAAATAATAATATTATAATAATATTGCTGTCAGTTAGCACTCTATGTGGTCCGCAGGTAGACCATTCTCTTTCTTCTGCCACATCTTCGAGAACAGCGTTTCCAAACCTCTGGTATACTCGCGAGTATCGAACAATGGAGACTTCATACGGGCTTCCCTTATACGGCTTTGAAGATTCCTCAACCTAAGAGAGAGATAGAGGAATAGATAGACAACAATAAACACACTCAACACATCTACACTGCCACTTCTATTACTACACACACTAACTGTAAAAAAATAACTGTTTAAAGCACATAGTTATTTGTCAATGTTTACACATGCACATGTGTATGTGCACAGTGTACATAGCTTTCTTTAACCACTAGCTGTCTATATAAGTGTATAAACTTTAAAGTAGGTTTATGGTACTAGTGGAATGTTATATTTGATATCAGAACAGAATCCTAGTCTATCCCTATGTAGTAAAACAAATCCCACAGGTAATGCTTCTTTTACAAGGGTCAAAAATTTTTGATAAGGTTATGTGAAAATGGCAGCAATTAAAACACCCCTTTGTTAGGGATTGAGAAAACTGTCCTTTATAGAAAAGTGTCCTTTCTACAACGGTCAATTTATACAAGAAATACAATTTCAGGGAAAAAAAAAAGAGTCCTTTATAGAGGGGTGTCCTTTAAGAGGGGTTCAACAGAACTACATATGCATGTACATAAATACCCTTAATGTAAGATGTACTGTTTGTTTTAGACTACACACTCACTCTGATAGGTTGTTTCCTAGTTTAATGGCGATGTCTTCATACTCCTGTCGCGACGATGCCACTAGTTCCGGGAACCCCATAGCGTACAGCTGTGATGCAGCTACTCGAGAAGCCAGGGTCTCCAACGGCAACGTTAGAACAGGAGTTCCTGCCCATAAAACATCCATTCCTGTCGTGTGCCCGTTACAAAGGGGCGTGTCTAAGCATATATCAGCCAGTCTACCGCGACGAACGTGCTCCTCTTTAGCCGCGACCGGAGAGAATATGATCTTCCCCTGAGGTAGACCAAGTTTCTGAGCCATTGCGAGTACATTAGCCTCCCCAGTGGCTGGGAAACGCAGCAGCCACATAACACCATTGGGGACCTTCTTTAATATGTTAACCCAGTTCTCAAGAGTGGCTGGATCTATTTTGTACAGTTGGTTAAAGTTACAATAGACAATAGCATTCTCCGGTAAGCCATACTGAGCTCTAGTGGTGAGGGGAAGATCGGTCGGTGGTTGGACTGGACCCTCGGGCGATTTAGTGGGTGTGGTTACTTGAACCTGTTGGACCACTTGCTGTAAACTGGTTTGAACCTTCTGTAACGCCTGCTGAGTCTGGTGGTACTGCTGTATAGCCAGCGGATTGTTAGGTTGTTGTTGTAGGGCCACTAAAGACGCTTGCTGTTGCTGTATTAACATGTTCTTCTGTTGTAAGAGTGCTTGTTGCTGCGAAGATGCTTGGAGTTGCTGGTTTTGCGGGTTGCTGACAGGATGGACGGGTTTCTGTATGACTTGGTTGATAACAGTGACACCAGATTGCGAATCTATAGCTTTAATGGCGTTGGGATCACTCGTGCCGTTGCCTTTGAAGAGAAGGTGTGGAAACATGTACCGATGGTCGCCGACGAAGAACGTCTTGGGCATGTAGGCCAGCTTCTCCGAGTATTGTTCGGCCAGATGGAGGGGGGAGGTTACCCTGTCCGTGATGATGTAATCCATGTAATCGGCGCCACTTGTGCCCGGGTAACCTAACCACATGACCTAAGAAAGAATGGGCACTAATTAGAATATTGAAAGGAAAAAAAAAAGAAAAGTTAAATAAATAAATGCTCATGGTCTAGTCCTATCACCTGTACAGGTACTAAATACACGTAGAAGAAAAAAAAATAAAGAAAAATAAAGGGGAAATACTAAAAAGAGAGAGAAATAAACCATTACCTGAACTGGAGCTGGTTTTAGTGCGAATATCTCGTTTCTGGCTCCTTTAGTGTATCCATTCATGTTCACCAATACATGAATACCATCGCTGTTGATCTTATCAGCCGCGGCACCATTATCGGGCATCTATAGAACAAGGATTGAGGTACATGTACATGTATACACACAATACATGTACATGTACACCGTAGGGGGAACTTGGAAGACAAGCACAGACTCAATGACACATACACAAATACATGTACATGTAGACATTGCGTTGAGATACACTATACAGCTAATAGATAAAATACAATATTTTTGAAAGGTGTACTGTACATGCACATACCTTTGATAGGTCAATAAAGTGTTCCGTTTCCTGGTGTATTTTCTTTCTGAAGCTAGTGTTGTCATCTGGTGACAGCGAGTAACAGAATATCTGTACAAACAAACAACATTTATACATGCAATAAATAGCCTGGGTCATAAAGATACATGTAGGCACTCTCTTCCTGTCTTAAGCCCAACATACAATGTACACTGTGGGCAATTTCGAGCAACTTTTGGGCAACAAATTTTTCAAAAGTTAAAAAAAATTCCAACTTTTGAGCAGCAAACTTGCTTACCATGTCAAATAAACAAGATTTTCCTTTGATGTGGTGAACAACTTCATAGCTCAAAGTTGATTTTTTTTTCTAAATTTTGAAAATTTGTTGCCCAAAAGTTGCTCAAAGTTACCCATAGTGGATGTTGGGTTTAATATCCTTTTCTCTATTCTACTCAACGTCTTCTCTCTCTCTCTTTCTCTCTATCTCCCATTTTCTTTTCCTCTTTACCTCGAACTTTATTTTGTTATGAAACCCGGGTATCGATTGCATCAGATGCGACGTCGGATGGTTACAGAAGTCCGACGAGAGATACCCAATCCTCAGCCTCCCACCGCTACAGCTCATGTCTTTGGGATACGTATAAGGCTTCTTATGCAGTGTCAGGACCTTTTCTACACACAAGGTGGCATGTCGGGCTGCTATCCCTCGTCTCTGGGCATGGCTGAGTGGGTATAACATACTATGGTGAGGGTGCACTGATGGGAGCCTGTTTTTGGCTAGCTGATCCGCTACTACTTGAACTATCTTCTTCATCCTGTTATCGTAGTCCGACCAGTCGCATACGATCTGTAAACAGTGTGCTAGGTTACAGAATGCGTCCGGGAAATCGGGTTTTAGCTTCAAGGCCATTTGGTACGACTGTATGGCCTCTCGCACATTCCCAGAGTCCTTGTGAATGGACGCTAGGTTGCTGTGGGCGTCGGCGAAGGCGGGGTTGATCTGTATTGCTCTGGAGTAACACTGGAGTGCGCCCGGTATGTCTTGCATCTCCTTCAGGGTGTTGCCCATGTTGCTATAGGCATCAGCGAAGTTGGGGTGGATCCTAATGGCTTCCTTGTAGTGAAGGAGAGCCTCTTGGAGACGGCCTTGCATTTGGAGGATGCTAGCGAGATTAGAGTGGGCAGCGGCGAACTCGGGCATAATCTGTAAAAAAAAAAAAGAACAATATGACAACAAAATTAATTTTGTCATTTTGTTAAATTAAAAACCAAAAAGTGGAAAAAAGAATTATTTAACTACACTCACATACAGTACATGTACATGTAACAGCAACACCTTATAACACAATACAGTGGAACCCCTCTTAAAGGACACCACTCTATAAAGTACACCTCTTTATAAAGCATGCTATTTATTTCCCCCAAATAGCATTTCTTTTATAAATTGATCTCTGAAGAAATGACACCTTTGTAAAGGACACTTTTTTTTTCCATTCTCAAAGTGTCTTTTGTGTAGGAGTTCCAAGTAATATAATATATGTACATTACACAGTATTCAGTAATACCCCATACTTTATAAAGTCTATCACATGATGATCAGTCCCAGTAAGATACACAGTATACAAACACAATGTTTAATGTACATAAACAGTGTGTGTAGTTGTGTAACAAATGCTTTGGGATCACAAGCACTGTATCAAACTATACAGTATAGGGTTATAGTACTGTATATATAGTAACAGTATAGGGTATGAGGTATAGAGTACGTGTATGTATACACTGTACTGTCATAAAATACACTATCAAAAAATCAATCAAACACTTTTTATTATGATTAAATACATTGTGTATTGTCTACTGTTTAATGCATACATGAAAACAAGGAAACGACTATAGAACACACACACACACAAACCTCCAGAGCTTTTCTGTACAGGCTAATGGCTTGGTCGATATGGCCCTGTTCTCTCTTGATATTGGCCAGGTTATTGAGGGAGTCGGCGTGGTTAGGATTCATTTTGAGGGCAACATTGTAGCATTCTTCAGCTTCCGTAACCTAGGAGATAGAAAGAGCAAGATGCACATGCGGCAGTTTGAGTAATGATATCACTTATTTGTACCCAAATATAACAAAATGTAATTTCATAACGTGTGTAAAATGTACAACAATGTGATGAAGTGTAGTGAATACCTTTCCCTGCTCTTTGAGGGCATTAGCAAGGTTGCAGTATGCGTCAGGAAAATGTGGTTGGAGTTCAATTGCCCGTTTGTATGTATCGATCGCCAATTCTATTAACCTATATACACAACATAAGTGAGAAAAGAGTTACCAAATAATTACACTAACTCGATAAAGAACTAAAATTATAAGTTGAGAATATTTGAACTGAAGCCTAACACAAGTGCATACAATATCCCATTGACATATGCTAATAGTAAAGACACGTTTTTGATCCCTAAACCAACTTCCATATATGGTAACCACCCCTTTATCTCACCCTTGCTCATAGTATACACAGGCCAGGTTCCCGTGCACGACAGCATGATTGGGACTCAGGCTGAGAGCTCTTAAATAAGCCGCGACAGCTCTCTCGAATATCCGAGCCTCTTTCAATACGTTCCCTAAGTTGATGTAAGCGTCTTGGAAGGCAGGATCCAATTGGACAGCCTGGGGACAATGAACAACGAAAATCAAAGACACAGTCACAAATTCAGTATAATGAATTACCACTAATTGCAAGCACATGTAAATACACTTACAATACATTATGTACAGGGTGGCAATACAGATACAGCACATGTACTGTATATAGGATTATTACAAGATTAGCAGTTAGCACAGTTAGTACACAAGGATACTCTGTAAGTGATGAGTCTACACACAATTGCTATGGATAGCTACAATGTATGGTATAATCAGTTTAGCAGAGTACAAGGTCGATAAGACTGTACATGTACATGTATATTGTACAGTTACATGTACTGTACATGTACTGTACAACCGAGAGACATTATAACTGACAGGGTCAGACAAAAACAATAATTTCACATCCGGTCTTACCTTTTCAAAGTGATGAATTGCTAGCCATATTTCCCCTTGGCTATTGTAAACACAGCCCAGGTTGCTCCACGCTACGGCAAATGTCGGCTGGGTCTCTATCGCTTTCATATAGCACGACTACAATTTCGAGGAATAGCAATGTGTAATTATTCAAAGTTATTTGTATTTCTTTTATTTCAACCTTGGCATCCTCGAGTCTGCCAAGAGCTTTGTATAGATTTCCTAAATCGCTTCGAACGCCAAACAAGTCCTGATGAAAAAAAAAAAAGAAAGACAAACAGCTAAACTTGACTATCAGTCACACTGATTATACTATAGTACATACTAAAGTAGCTACAGGTACTATCAGTCATTAACAGGGAAGTGTATCGGTTATTGCAGGCGAGTAAAAGATTATGTGCCAGGCACCTTCAAATTGATTGCATCAGTATCACATAAAACACCTGATAAACTACATTTGACTACATCGAAGATAACCAGGTATCAAGTTAAAAAACATGGGTTAGTTTACAAGCAAGGGGCACACTTCGTTCCTTCTTTTCTTCTTCTTTCTCTCTCTTCTCCCCCCCCCCCCCCAATTTCTTCTTCTTAATTAGATTATTTTGTGGTCAATAAGGAGTAGACAAAACCCATAAGACTAACTGGATTGATTTGTAGTGCAGTATTGTAGGCATCAACAGCCTCCAACAAGTCGCCATTGGCAACAAGAGCAGCCGCTAAATTGATGTAACCGTCCACAAAATCAGGCTTCAGTCTGACCGCGTGCCTGTAGTGATGTAAGGCCTGGGCTAGCTGGCCTCTCTCTTTGTATACGTTACCAAGGTTAGAATAGGCTTCAGCTAATACAGGATTCTTTTTAATGGCTAGAGCACTGAATTGAGCAGATCTGGAGAAAGAAAGAAAGAGAGAGAGAGAGAGAGAGAGAGAGAGAGAGAGAGAGAGAGAGAGAGAGAGAGAGAGAGAGAG
>JAYJLX010050207.1:0-11656 GCA_036873525.1 Chalinula nematifera | reverse complement strand
AGGCGCTTGATGTCCATAATTCCACGATTCAAAGGATTTTTGAAAACATATCCAAGGTTAAGACAAAGATCTTTGAGTTTTTTTGATCGATAGTTTTACTGGTCTCCATTTTTCTTCAGACCGCACCCCTTGAGCACATGTTGTAAATTAAAACTATCTACAGTCACGTCTTTCTTCATGGCCTTTTTCTGAGATGTTGATGCTAGCTCAATAAGGCTAGGCTTAATCTTATCTAGACTGCCCCTGGTATGGCCCTAGAGTTTCTAGAAGTTGTAAAGCATTTCATCTTCTGCTGGACTAAAATTTTCAAGTGATTGTGAGTTTGTTAGTGTGAAGATGCTGGAGTCTGTCTAATGGTCTGCTATACAAATCTGTTGCATGCTTGTAAAGTCTTTACTTAGTTCAGTTGGTTGTTTAAGTGCGAAGAATCTTTAATTACTTCTAGGAGAATCTATGCTGTGTTTTACTGCATGTATGTGTGTAGTCTCGCGTAGCCAGACCCTCGCAAAAAGGAGGGTCTGGGGACATGACCATATCTGACTTGTTCAAGTATTACCTTGCGGTTGGTGATACTTGATGCACTTGAACCACTTGAATACGTCACTTGCTAACCGCATAAAAATGGTGTCGCTTTCAGCGTGATGGAGACGCTAGTGGTGGAAGGGAAAAACAGAAGCGAATGCACTGAGCTGTTTTATACAGCTTCGATAGCTTCACTCTGTCCCGTTCCATCATCATCACACTAAACACAGAAAGCGACGCCATTTTTATGCGGTGACGCACTTAAGTGGTTCAAGTGCATCAAGTATCACCAACCGTAAGGTGATACTTGAACAAGTCAGATACGGTAATGTCCCCAGACCCTCCTTTTTGCAAAGGGTCGAGACTAGTATGTGTGTGCTGGACTGTGCTGACTCACTTGTGTAAGTGATGTTAGGTCACATTTATATCAAATGAAATGTATATACGTGCATGACCGCGAGCACTTCAGTGTTTTCATTAATTAATGCACAAGTTTCTTTGATTATACAAATTTTAACCCCTAGTGTGCATTAATAAGAGTTTCCACAGTTTACCACAAGAAAATCAATACTTTAATTAGCTTATTCTCGTTCCTTTTGTAGACTATCAATGCCCAGCGATTGAATATTCCAGCCGGAGGGTCTATTGTGAGCGCACCGTTAGTTCCTTTCCTTTATTTGTGACCCATATGGCTCCATCCATCTCCCCTCAACTACCACTGGGATTACAGGTAACCACGCCCCTCTATTTTATAACTATTAATTAACTCCTCAATAGGTAACCCCCAATCTATCGAATTTCACAATATTTTATCGATGTTTGCGGTATCAATACTGTATCAATATCGTTTATAAGTAGAGCTAGGAAAGCGGTACAATTTAACCACGCCCAGAGTATTGAAGGTGGTGTGTAGTTACAGCCTGTAACCGATTTACTATCCTCTTTACCAATGTCACAGAAACCAACAACAACTCGAAAAACTGCAGGAGCGAAGAATAATGAACTTTCTGAAGTAAGGCCAGTGTCATACTTGATGAGAGGTGTAGCCTAGTATTGTTTTTTTTAAACGTACATGTACATTAACTTTAGTGGGGTTTTTTTCCTATATGTTCTGTTTTTGGCTATGTAGCTTGATGATTTTTACAACTATTTTACAACAATGCTAATAGTAGAGTAGGCTAAAGGTACTGTACTGTACTGTATTGAAGAGTTCCTCGAGGACATCAACAGCTTGCATACTCTGGTGATTAAATGTCCTGAAACATTTGTTTGCAGTGAGGGGATCATCCTGAAAACATCAACGTCAGAGGTATGATAAATTTCATGGTTGTAATGTTTCGTGTCATAGTCATTCTACATGTAACATGTACAGTCACACCCATCAATCACTTTTCTGCTTGAGCTTCTAACACATACATGTATATGTACAGTGAGTATAGGGTAGAGAAGGGACATACAGTGGAACCTCCAAATAAAATGGGACCCTATATAAACTGAAGTGCTTTATTGTCCTTTATAGAGAGGTTGTCCTCACCTCGGAGGTCAAAATTAATTAGATAAGTCTATTTGAGACATTAACGAGTGTCTTTTTTTTTGAGAGGTTTATTATACTATGTCCTTTCCTACGAGGGTCCACTATATCAGAGGTTGTACTGACACTCAGGAGTGTTGTTCTGGTTCCTTGCGATATACAACTCCAGGCTTTTTGACCTAGTTCTAGTTCTTGGAACTAGAATTGATACTACAACTAATAAAAAACTTTGTTAAACTAGATTGGTACAAGAACTAACTAAAGTTTTTGAGAAGAACTTGAAAGTAGTGTATTACATCATGAATACATGTAGTGTACCCATGTACCTGTACATGCACTTGTTAGTATTTGAAATCCCAAATTGTATTTTATTGTGGTTTACTATTCAATACTATGCTATACAAGTACAGTAATTAATAGCATTAATTACTATACTTGACTGTATATAGTACAAACCACATTATAAGAACTTCTTATTTGGTAACTACTGTACATGTTGTTTAACAGCTCTGGAAAGTGGGGACGTGTAGAATTATTTGACATGCCCACAAGTCTTCTTTCAATTCAATGCAGCTATCGATTCAGTCTTCAAGCAAAAATGGAGTGGGGTTTGGAGTACAAATATGATGTGAGTTTGTAAAATAAAAAATTGGGAAAAGAAGTATTATGTTAGGGTATGTATCTGCTATCTGCTCTCTAGGCCAGCTTTAGGATATATACTTTGATAAGCGACACCCTTCATGCATCCTTGGTTACCAGCTAAGCGGCAAAAGATTCATATCCGCTCCACAAAATTGGGTGTGACACTGTACAGTGTATGATGTATTATTTCCCTTCAGGTAAAGGATTGGTTGGATAGAGTGTACCCAAGAAGCTACAAAGTGTTAACGATGAATCCCCTAAGCGATCATCATGAAAAGGTGAGCTCACCATTCGTTTTAGTTATAACCTACACTGTAGCTTATTTTCAAAGAGCATTTTTTACTGTATCCAGTGGTATAAATCATGTTACTTGCCTAATTGTCTTATATTCCATGAAATTAAAAACCACGAATTCCGCCAAATCACGAAATTTTTGTCCCACGAAAATTTCTAGCTATACAGTACCTCTACCTCTTTATGTTGCAAACAAAGTGTACTTTAAGTGTTGTTTAGTTTATAGTGAAGAGACTCAAAATGTGAATATGAACTCGAAGTGTTGTGGGTTTGTCTGAGGTCTGTACAAGTTGGTTACCTCATTGCATTGTAGTCCTCAAAAAAATGTTGTGACCCCACTTAACCCCTTCCTCATATACAGTACTTGCTTTTTTTTTATTGTTGTTTTCCTTTGTGTTATTCCTCCTGTTTTTCCTAAAATGCTTTTAGTATTTGCACGTGTTACTAATAATATATTATCAGTTTATTTTACATGGGATAGGCACAAAAGACCACCCATCAGTGTTTTTGTTAAGTTTTAGATGCATGCGTCAATTTGGCCCACAACATACATTACCTGGGCAAATTTAAATTCACCCAGCACTTGTAGTTAAGTAACACTGACATTCATGCATACTATGGAACGCCGTTTGCGACAAAAGTGTCACGTAATGAAATTACGTAATGACTGTTTTATTGAACGTTTCTGTGATCGATTCTACAAAGGTTTCTGTGATCGATTTTAAAAACGTTTCTGTGATCGATTTTTTACGAGATTTTTTATAAACGTTTTTGTGATCGATTTTATGAACGTTTCTGTGTTGAGTGTGTTCGATTTTATTATAAACGTTTCTGAGATCGATTTAGATCACCCAGCCTAGCCCATCTAGCTCTAAGCACCGCCCATATTAATTGGATATATTATATACACGTGGATGGCTGGGATGTCTCTTTCACAAGCTCAGATAGAGCGAGCTAGGAAGGCAATAGATACTTTATCCTCTTTGGACTTCCAAGCAGAGTTTGTTCATGGTAATTCCAGCAGTGCAGGTGGTGGTGCCCATAGATCTACAGGTACATTGGTAAAAATAGACTGGCTATCATCCTCACTGAGCCAGCCGGGCTTGATAGCCATGACAGGCTATGTGTACATAATGTTATATAATTATATTAAATGATAGGATATATAACACCCATTTAAGTGGGTATACCATGCCAGCTTATAATTCCTTTGCTTTTTCCCAAATTTTTTTCTTGTGCTACTGACTTGAGCGAATTCCAGTGCATTGGATGTTGCCTTTTTTTTTAAGTTCAAGCTTATAAGTTCAAGTGCCATGTGTTGCCGTGTTAATTTTAATGTATTATCCCGAACTACGTAGTGGGGAGGGATACTGTAGTCGGCGTGTTAGTGTGTTAGTTAATTCAATTAGCGTTATCAATGTAATTCTGCCGCACTGCCTGCCATTGGGGTCGGGTTCTTTTTTTTCCTGATTGAGTTTGAGCCTTGTAAGGAATATTCTTTTTTTTTCTCTCTTTTTGGGTCATTTGGAATAAATGGCTCCTTTTCCTCTTAGCTAGGGTCTCCAACAAAAAATACCAAAGTCGCTAGATATTATTTTTGTGCACCATAATCATTTGCTTACCTATTTCAAGTCAATCTGTTGCTCAGCTAAAGAGAAATATCCAGTTTTGTTTCATTTCGTGACGCCATTTTGAAACCACGCCCATACAAAGGTGTGGCATTAAAATGGAGATTTTTGATATGGGGGAAAAATGCTTACTAGTCCTTGGTAATTTCACTGCTTGACTTCCTCACAATAATGTTATATCAGTAGTGTTTGGTGAAGCCTCTGAATAAATTTTAGATCTGTACCTTGTATTTTGCCATCTGGACGGATTACTTCAAAATTGGCGGTAAGTGAGTACTCCCTTAGAATCCCTTTGCTAGACTTTTAGACCAACTCTGGTGCTTTTTTACGAACAGATTTTTAGGCGTAAAAAAAATTATTTAGCTACTTTCATTTTTTTATTGGAAACCCTATCTTAGCCACCCACGCTGCCTTGTGATAGTGAGTGGATCAGAATGACTTCCGGTGCCAAACGATATTCCAACTGATCCCTCTTTTTTTTCTCACAGTCCTTTTTTTTCTTTTCTGTTTTTTGTTTTAATGTTGGTGACGGAGGGATCTGCTCTTTAAGTGCATTTATTGTTTTAGTTTATTACATTATTTTTTGAATTATATTATATAGATAGAAGTGTGAGCCAGCTTCAACTATCTCCCATTGCTGGTACTTCATCTACAAATACAAGTGAAACACATACTGGTAAGGCTCAGTAATTTTGTTAATTCAGTTGTAATGCATGAGTGGGTTTTATAGTGTTGGAGGTTGCAGATAAAGCTATTACAGCTTTGAGGCAGGCTAAAACAGGTGTTCCTTCAAAAAAGAGGAAAATAAAGGAGGAAGTCAATTATCTTTTTAAGCGAAGTGGCAGCAAGAAGTGGAAAGGTGCCGGAACTAGTACTGTTTGGAAGCATCGATTTGTGTGCCTCTCTCATATGGATCAGACTCGTATCCCCACTACTGATGCACAGAAAGATGAGTTGTTACAAGCTGGGTTAGGTGAGAAGGTTGTCGAGTTCAATGATATTGATATGGATGCTCATACCTACCGAGATACATTACTGGATGCGTATCCAAAATTGAAGGATGGTGGTGGTTTCAGGTTGTACAAATGTGGCTTGAACTCGCGTTCCCTAGAACCGCTTTCACAAGTGGTTTTGTCTTCACCCCGAGTATTGAAAGAGCGTGTGGGAACTAGTCGTACCTACATTTTGCCTCTGCAAAAGGATTTGGATATTTCACATGTCTTGGAACTTCCTGATGGAGTAAGTGATGCTGCATGTGTGTATTGATGTACAAGTTAATTAATTGTTACATGTATATAGCCTATCGAAAAGTGTTTGAGTTGTGGGATTGAGAAGCCCATTGCTGAACTGAAAAGACATGTCAAGTTGGAAAATAATTCATTGTCATAGATGACGTGATTTTATAATTAACTTGATTATATAATTTAGGGAAGAGCATGGTGATAAAATTGTAGATCTTACTGGAAATAGTGATGATGACAAATTAAGACAAAGTAGTGGTGATGAATCACATGACGACTCACTGGATGACTTTGAATTACCGCGCTGTGGTAAAATGCTTTTTATATCTCGCATTCATGCATGCATGTTACAATCAATACTATATATATACTAGATCTATTTGATTCAAGAAGTCCGAATGAAACAGAATTTGGTCATAGTAGTACAAGTATTGAAATGGAAATGGTAAATACAGCCTTGGAAGCTAGTTTATCTTCAGATATGCTTTTCATGGATGCTGAAACTTCTAAGTTGCCATCATGGTATCACACTTTAGTGAAATTTTAATGAGTTAAATAATTATACTGGCCTATATAAATGTATTTTTATTATAGTGTCAGTGAATCACCTTTGCAAAAAGCAGTTCATTGTGTACAGAAAAGGATGGATTCCGCAGGTCAAACGTGTACTATTGCGGTAAGACGAAGCCATGTATTACAAGATGCAATGAAGGAAGCTGGGAAGAAAAAATTCGATGCTACCAAAAACTTCGAGTAAGTAAAATGTATACAGTTATCATGCACTAAACAGAACGAATTACGAAATACTGGTTACATATATTTCAGGTGAATTTTGTTGGTGAAGGAGGCATTGATCAAGGCGGTCCCAGAAGGGAATTTTTTACTTTGCTTGCTCAAACAGCTACGAAGGCATATATGAGGGGAAGGGAAGGACAAAAGTATATGGCGTCTAACATTACTGCTTTGAAGGTAATATATACCTATATAATTGTGTATGAAATACATACATTATTATTTTAATAGAATAACGAGTATTTTAAACTTGGAGTATACACAGTCATGTCAATAGTACAAGGAGGATGTGGTTTGCCATGCCTATCAAAACCTTTATTTAACTATCTAGCTGATGGGAAGTTTATGGATGTAACTTCATATGTTCAGCCATGTGATGTTGCAGATAATGATCAATTAAAATTCCTAATGGAAAAGGTAAGTATAATACGCATGTTAATGTAAGTGATCTTGGTCCATGTATTAATTATACTTCCATAATACCTTAGTTAATGGAGGCTGAAACAGATGAGGATGTTAGAATGTGTTGTGTTTTGGATGAGTCTCAAGTCCTTATAAATGAAACAGGGTTTCGCAAACCTTTGAGTTTGTTGAAGATAGATGATAAAGATGTCGTTTTAGCTGCCTTGTTGGATTACTATTTGATGGTTAAAGTGAAGGCAGAAATAGACCAGTTTCAGAGTGGCTTAAAAGCATTGGGATTTTTGGAAGAATTTCAGAAAAATCCATCACTATGGGAACCATACTTGATGCATACAACGACTCCATTATCAGCAGGTTTTTTTTTTTAGTTTACATAACATTATAATACAGTGTACATGCATACTGATGTCTTAATTATTGTGTTTATTAATTACAGATAGCTTTAAAAGTCTATTTGACGTCAAGTTTTCAGAGAAAGGATCCATTTATGTTGACTGTGAACAACAAGCATATGTCCATTTTGATGACTTATTAGACGAATGTGAAGGTATTAAGTATTACAATATATATTGAAATTTGGAAATGATTGTCATATGTATTTATTCTTTGTTTTAACAGCTGGAGATATAGATTGTACACTGAGTGATATTTTAGTGTTTACAACTGCTTCAAGTTCAGTACCTCCAGTTGGATTTTTTAAGCAATTGACATTGACTTTCCTTCACTTGCAATCAGCGATTCTACCAACAGCCTCAACATGTGATTTACAACTTAGGCTGCCAACAGCTCACAAGACTTACGACCAATTTAAGGAATTCATGTTACTTGGAATATTGGGTAACGATGGCTTTGGTGGTGTTTGAACTTTATTCGGTATATACTTATCTAAATCGTGTACTCACTTATATACTGTGTTGGTTATCATTAAACTAATTATTTTATGTATACTCCCATATTTATCCCTAACATTTTATATTAATTAGGCTGGTGTAATAATCATGATAAGTTGAGTTGTTTACTATTTCGTATTGACTATGTGTAACTCACATGTTTATACTAATACATATTTATTAGTCAGCATGTATCTTATTACCATGGTGATCAAACTAAGTTGAGTTGTTTATTACAATAACCCATGCATATTGTACCATATATATGTATTCTATCCTTTATTTTACTCCCAATTTTCATAATAATATAAAACTTAATAATAATAATAAAACTTAATGACAAACAATCAACATTTACTGAAAACATACAACTTTGCAATAACATAGTTTAATCATGTCGAATTGAGAAAATACATTTGCATGTACATCATTTAACTCATGTTGTAGTTCATCTTTTTCAAAATCAGTTAGCATTTCCTTGACAGTCACTACATCAGCTTCTTCAAATGGAACAGGACCCTCCCAGTCTACTCCATAATTATCCCAATCAACCTACAAGCACATGCAGTACATAGTATAATACACAAGTCATGAATAATTAACATGAAGTATTGACATGTAACTTACAGATAATCCACTTATAACTTCATCATCTCCCTGTAATTCACATATCCCTGTGATCCATAATTGACTAGGAGTCTTGTTATGCTCTGTACGCAACGAGTGTTGGGACCATCCATGCCTAAAGAGCTCCAAATGTTTCTGGATGATTGAAATGAAAACAAAGTGGAGGGCATACACATCTCTCGAGTTGTTAACATCCAATAATTGAATATCTTCCAAAGAATAAAATAAGGTATAAAAAAAGATATACATCCGGAGTAAAGATCACGCCGTAATCTTTCAATCCGTTGGTTATGGGTACTTCGACCTGTTATGGCACTACCCCTTCCAGGACCTCGATCTAAATGATTTAACATATAACGAGCTACCTCGATATTTTCCCCACCCATGTCCATTCGTACACGACTCGGCAAGCCAAATTCCTGAACTGCTGAGATAAAAGCATTTAATACAGTGGAATATTAGGAGCAACTTTTAAGTAAGTTATTAGGCGACTGTAGCCATCTATGCCACCATGAATTACCAAACGCCATCTTATTAGCTTATGATAGCCAGCCGTAATACATTTGGTGAACGAACTTGATACTTCCTTCTATGTAATACACCCCTAGTGCAATGAACCAAATTGTGTGTAATAATCATGGTATATTCCATTTCAGGATAATTTCAAGGCATACAGAAGACACCAAGAAGCAAAAGCAGCAAAATATGTATTATTTCAATTATTTTTGTCTACTTACTCATCATGTGTATCCACAATAATACTGTGATAACGGTCAGAGTCATGTCCTACATTTCCAATGCATTCATCATATTCATCATTATCCAGGTCGAACTCATCATCACTGTAGTTGCAACATACTTCACCTCCAATGTCCCATGCATCAATGAACTCAATAACATTGTCTGCTGAATAAATCTTGCTCATGGCTTGCAAACCTTACAAAGACTGAGCTGTCTAAATTATACATAACCACAAGTGTAACAGCCGCCAAAAATCGCGCCCTAGCAACCGAATGGAAGCGTTATTTTAATTCGCGTATGGTATAGCAAGTAGCAGATCTGCTTAGTAGCTTTAAAGAATAAATGTAAGTAGCAAGCAGTCAAGTAATAAATGAGTTGCACATTTGCAACCTTGGTTGTTAAGCGTATCACACAAAAAGTTGCAACCTTGGTTGTTAAAGGGTTAAGTAAAAAAGTCTTTTTAAGAAAATTAACTTAATCAAAATTTCATTTAGTGTGATCACGTGATTGTTTCCATAGCGACCGTATTGAAAAATGGCGATGGTAAAACACGATGGGACTTTACGCGATGATTTGACCAACTTATTGCCGTAGAAAAAGGATAATCTTGATATCTACTTGTTCTTTGAACCTTGCTTGATGTTTTTGTTGCTGAAATGGAGCCGTATATCAAAATCCGTAAATTTAGCGGAAGGATGAAGTCAAACTGTAAGTCGCCATTTTTGTATTTATGTGTATACGAGCGCTGTAATAATAAACGGTTTGCTCGAAAAAGACTATAGTTTTGCTACTCGCTTTTGCATGTTTATAGAATTGTTTAATGAACTATACCAGTCGATAGAGAAGGCTTCAAAGTACCTATATCTGCGAAAAAACCGTGATTGTCTGAGAAATAATTTTCGAGTTATTTTTTATCATTACTCAATACATTAAAATTTATAAAGTGTGCCCTTTTCGCAGAGACAGTCACATATATAAAAATATAGACCTGAGTGGAAGGTCCGAGGATGTGATATAGGCCGAGCCCTGCGAGGCATCCGAGGATATATAGACTGTGCAGCCATTGTTGAATGGGAAAGAATAAGATAGCAGATTTGATCTGTATATGAAATATCACATCAAAGCATTCTTTCACATTCATACTATAATATATAATCATAGACACTATAAACTACGTAAACGGGATTGGAAACTTTGCATTTTGGCTTCGTGGACACTGTCAGTATAAGCTTTTCCGCACTTTTTGTGACGAAGAAACTGCAAGAACAGACGGCTTTCTGGATATCTATACAAGGCCGTGCCCCGTTAGTAAATGTATTCAACGGACATCACTGCTGTGGAAAATTCCGTGCTGTTCCAATTGGTTCTACTTCGAAACGGCGATAAATGAGCAACATACAATACAATTTTAAATACGAAAAAACTTTGAGCACATGCAACTAGCCCATGAAGTCAAATATGAGTTCGGAATTTTGTAACATGTAGGCAAATTAAATCGACATGGCTATGTTTTATATTCGTCCGTATGGTATTCGTGCTGTGCGAATCGAAAAATAAATTTTTCGAACTCAGCACCTGGAACTCAATAATAACAGTGTTCCCGAATTCCAAACTTAGTTTACTTGTTCGAAGTACTGTATTTTAGTCGAAATGGCGTATTCTGTTTTGTAGCTTTAAATGAGCTCCACTCGAAAAAATACACGTTTTCACGCCCCCATCATTAGCTTCTTTGTACTTTAGTACAAGAAATGGTTTAATAACTTGTTAATAACTGTTTCAAACAGTGTCTGCATAAAATATACAAACTTTTCAATCCCGTTTATGTAGTCTATAGTATCTATGGACCCCTTGCAAGTGGGTGTGGTTTAATAGTTTTAATTTCCTGTCGGCCATGTTTGAGTTGTATGGAGCGAGTGGTTGCATTTTTGCTTTTTCCTTCGTAAAGGAAGCAGGTAAAGTTATTCTAAATAATACTAGCATACCTGAATAGCTTTAGGAAATTTCGAAAATGAAGAATTTGCCTATCTACTGCCATACAAAAGTCAATGCTTCTGTCCGCCATTATAGAAAGCAAATAATTGTTTTACGGAGTTTTACGGAAGTTTACAAAAACGTTACTAAACGTCACGTCACGGATCTATATATATTATATATATATACATATAATATATATATATATAATTATATATATATACATATAATATATAATTATATATATATAACTATATATAATATATATGTGACCGGCTCTACGAAAAAAGCACTTCTTATAATTTACAATGCATTGAGTAATGACAAAAAATAACTCGAAAATGAAATAACGTA
>JAYJLX010050196.1:0-11656 GCA_036873525.1 Chalinula nematifera | reverse complement strand
GAGTACATAGCAGAGTAAAATGATGCTATTGATCATTGGCACAACACTCAACATCATAATAATGGTACGTTTATATATATTCATTTTCATTATTGTTATTCTCAATTCCCGTCTTGACTATATTTTAAAAGGTTTTCGAGCTCTGCTGTGTGACAATGTCTACGAACCCACCGCCGTGTGTTGACCTAAAGTTCATGCTGCATTTGTCAGTGTGTGAAAGCCGACTTGGCCAATAGTAGATTGGGTTCTTTATTGGCTGAGGAAGAGACTGAGTCGATACACTGTATAAGCTCATTTTTATAGTCATTGATGGGATGGATGGTTGGTCCACAGCAGTGGCGTAGCTAGACCCAAAATAATGCCTGGGCCCTGAGGCGCACGAAGCGCGCCGTGAAAATTTTTTCGTACTAATTAAATATTCATAGTGGATGTGGTCAATTAATTAACGCCATTTTTGCATGAAAGACGAGTCTGGACAGGACTTTCGAGAGAGAAAACAACACTAAATTCTTCAAGCAATAGTCTAGAGTCAACCTGCAAACAACTGTACTATAAAGTCAGCTAAAGTTTTAACAGTACTGTAAGCTCCATTAATAAAAATTCATTTGAGTTGAGAGCTGATACCCGGGCCCAGGCCCCCCAGGCCCAGGTTTAGCTACGCCACTGGTCCACAGCTGCACCTTTTTTCCCCCTCTAAGTTCATGGTCGACCTCAACGCGGTGGAACGGTACAGGCTGTACCGGCTAACGCACCATGGTGAACTTTATTGCTTACATCTGACTCAAAGATAAGTTCACAGTTTATTTTCATTGCCTATAGGTTTATAGTATTGTCTGTTTTTACATTAGAACAAGCTTACTACTCAAGTTTCGGCAACCAAGATTATTGTAGCAACAGTTCTGGAAACATCAGTGTTGCATCTTAAGCAAAGGTAAATTTGTGTTTCTTTTAATAATTTTATTTTTTTTTTCATCATAATTACAACTCCGTCGGTAAAAAATTTCTACCACTTTCAGCAACCAGATGATTCAGTTGACTAAACTTGTGTGTTATTTTCATTTTAACTGATTCAAATTCATAAATACTTGATAATTATTACTTTTTTTAAAATAATTAATTTTGGAATAATAATGTTATTCAATGGGAAAGAAGTAATGATAATGAATAAAGTAGATACGTGGGCGGACTTTGCATGTGCTGCTGGGTAAATTGGGCAAGTACGTGGGCGGAATCTTTACATGTATGTGCTTGGCTATAAATAGGGCAAAGAAAGTTGCAATTCATTATAAGCAGCCGCAGCATACTGAGCCTTACCCCAGCAAAAAATTGGATAAGCTAAAACAAGAAATCCAAAGTATAGAAGATGAAATTCAGGCAGTTGAAGAATTGAAAGCAATCAGGAAGAAAATGTATGAAGACCTGAATGAACTGCTTAAGGAAGTTGACGAGCAGAATGATGTCATTCAGCAGGCCAAAAAAAATGCCAGTCTTATTCAGCTGATAAAAGTAATCCAAAGAAGCCTTGGAATAAGGTATCACAGGCTTTATATAATTAATATACATCTGAATCATTTTGTATTATAGTTCAAAATAAATCACGCCAAAAAGACAATTCTCATCTTCAAATGAATTTTGTGGTTACTGGAGCTCGTCACATCAGTGCAGCTGAACACAGAACATTACATGAACAAACAATTATTTAATCAAAGTTTATATATACATACTGATATTGCAATGGCGGGAGACATGAGATTAATTAACATTAATTTGGTCTATAATCAATATAAGCAATTAAGAGCTGGGTGATGCATGCAGCAGCTATGAGTTCTTGTAAACTTATAATGGCAAGTATAACCCTCCCCATTTCATTGTCCTCAACTTATACTCCAGCCCATTGTGGGGCTTCATGATCATATCAGCAGTTCACATGATATGCATGAATGTATATAGGGACAGAATATATAGGGTGATGGGCACTATAGTTGTACTACAATTATATAGTGATGCAGAGACAATGCCTGCATGCATCTGATGTGCATTGCTCGGTGACAAGTTGTGACCTCCCATATGGCTGGAGTATACAGTCAGGACAATATGAGGTGGGATCTGAGTTATCTTGTCGATCAGTCAATTGTATGCCTCGGGCTGGAGTATATATAGTCATAGGACAATATATGAGGTGGGATCTGAGTTATCTTGTCAACCAGACAATTGTATGCCATGGAAACTGACCATACATGAGCTATATAGGGGGAGGGCACTAGAGTATGAGACGGACAAACTGGAGACATCTATTGTTGTATAGTTAATGCATCATCCTTTGTGCTGGTATATCATGTAGTTCAGTGGAGTATAAAAACCATGCCAACAGTAGCCAGAAGAATGTCTAATTTAATTGATCAGCTAAAGGATGTTTAAGAAGAAATGACCTCAACCGAACTACACTTTGGCATCAAAACATTATCCTCCGTTAAGAAACTGAAGTAGAATACTAAGTGGCCGTGTGATTGATGGCTCAAGTTCACTTCGATTAGTTGGATTTGGCAGTACGAAACAAAACTCAAAATTTGCTGAACAAAGGACTCCTGTTAAAGCAAGCAACTGTTTAGTTCGTAGGAGTCGAAGCGAATTAGAAATTCATATTAACAAAAGTACCAATTTCACACCTTCTCCAAGGAAATTGGACTTTAAATATGTACAACAGCAGCAGCATAGGCGGCTGCAGGCCCGGGCCAGCCCGGGCTATGCCCGGCTTAAACTTTCAAAAAAACCACAAAGTGCTTTAATTAAGCCTGAAAACCACAGCTCAAGTACTTTGGTTTCTTTGTATTTGTATATGAATATAGTTGTTACTGAGTATAGAATCATTATGCAGGCTTCTGTAGTATAAAAATGCTCACCTGTGTCAACTTTTATTTTGCAAGCACTAAACTAAATTGAATTAAAATTGACCACGCCCATAATGAATATACAATGAGCCCAGGTAAATTTGGAATCCTGCAGCCGCCTATGAGCAGCAGTCAATAAATACCACTATATCAAATTTGCATAACATTGATGATGGTATGCTCGTGAATATCTCCGCAAAAGTAGGCAAGGTTTTTGTAGAAAGAACAGTTTGTACAGGAGCAGTCGTTCAGGAAATAGAATTACATGACGAAACAAGAGTAGCAATTATGTCTGTCTGGAATCATCACATTGATAAAATCAACAAATCAGTGTCATATCAATTCACCAACCTGATAGTCAAGACTTTTCGAGATGAAAAAAGACTTAGCTATACTAACAGTAGTACATACACAGTAATCCAGTCCTTCGATGTTGATTCCATTCCCACTTGCGCCATCAGTGAACAAAAAGAGCAACCCGTAACCATCACTTTGCAAATAATAGGTGTACAAGGATTTGCCGTTTACTATTGGTGCTTATATTGTGGTGCTAAATTACCTGTCACCGAAGATACTACAAGTACCCTTGTTCGATGCAATAAGTGTCAACTGCTACAATGTATGACTTCCTGTGATCAAAAGGTGACCTGCAAATTGCTTTGTAAACCAGTTCCATCAGCTCCACATCCAACTGGTACCGATACTGAATCTAATGAGTTACCACTACTATTAAGTCTTCCTACTGATTTGTTTTACAATTTACTTTCTCAGTCCCAGTCAGAAAATGACCAAACCCCATCACATATCATGCATAACTCCAATGCAGTTCTTATGAAGACAAACTGTTTAAAGTTACTTACGCAGCAAACATCATCATTAGTATAGACGAGGAAGCTGTATGACTTACCATCATCATCCATACTGAAGACTTTTTCTGCTGATAGACAGTCTATGTATCATGGCAAGTGCAAACATCATTATACTGATTGATTATAGTTAAGGCTCAATTATTCATCACGCATGCATGCAGTTATTTAATTCATATTGTTTCAAAGTTGGTCAACAGTGTACGATACGCTAGCTGACTCAGCTTGTGGTGTTGAAATTATTTTCGCTTCATAATTATTATAATATATATTCATTTTATTTATAATGTAATTACCGGACTGGCTTATATATACCCATGGGCATATATAATGCTCAACTGACCGTTCTCAATTTGTGAAATTTTTTTCATCATGCATGCTATAAAACTTGATCCTGCATGCATGCATGCAATTCAGTATGTTATGACAATATATGACATGATATATGCAGGACATTCATATGTTAGCAAACCGACAAATAATCCATGCCTCAGTGAACCGTACCAGCATTCCGGTCTGCTATATAGCTATCAATTGATGCCAAAATGCATATGCTATATAATGGATACATTAATGATTTTGTATATATATATATATGATGCACATTGCAGGACAACTCTGCATGGCTGCTCGTGTGCAAACATTACACTAAACTGATATAAAATAATCATGCATCAAGATCAGTCATGCAATACACTACGCTTCCGGACTATATGATAAGACAGAAAAAAGAAATGATCAAGTTAAGATAAAGTATAATAATATAAAATTATACTGATATAATAAGTATTATATAATATAGTGCAGATTAAAACTCCCATGAGCTGGCGGTATGCCAGCCAGGGCACTTAAGGCCTTTTCACACTACAGCACTTTCTAAAGCACTTTAAGGCGTTTTGAGTTCACAAATGTGATGATGCGCATTGATTGTGTTCACACTAATGAAATTCATTAAAAATAATTAAACATTGAAGGGTGGGGCCATGAAAATGGCTTCGAGTACCATGCTGCTTTGGGCGTTTCTAAAAGCGTTTGTTACTAAAAATTGCGACCTGAAACTTCCAGGATATGTCCTCAGATGGTTGTTACAGTTATTTTGTAAGTTTTAAAATAAAAAAGAAAGGGTTGTGGTCAAACAGAACAGGGAATGTGCTCGAGCTCGAAGAAAATGGCTTACCTAGTTCGAGCGTGTGCTTTTTAACGGGCAAAAGGCATTCTAAACGGTGAATACAGGGCTTTCCTTTACATCCATGCATTCAGTAGTGCTTCTCCCATAGTAGTAATAGCAAAAACGAAAGATTTTAGCTCGTATGACACTTCAGTACGCATCAATTCACCTCCGGAGGTGGATCGGTTTTCAATGCGCATTGCAACGCTACGTGTATAAAGTGCTCCAGTGTGAACGCAATCAATGCGCATCAAAGTACTTTGCAAGTGCCAGTGTGAATTGGCCTTTATATGTCAAGTAATATTGCACTATATATACCCGTCGTATAATGGCTGCATGCAGGGGGCGCTCTGGCAAGGTCAGTTCTGCGGCAGATCCATATGGAGTGTATGCAGCATCATGTTCACAGCATGCACGGTCAGCAGACAATATAGCCAGGTTGATGCACACATGCAGATGCCAGGCTGACCGGCTTATCATGTAGGTATAGCTTGCACATCATGATGCACAATATTCCAAACTCACATAACGGCATTAAGTATATATATCAGTATGCATATGCCGCAGCCATGGATTGTAGCATGAGTCCTGCCAGTGCATGCTTGTAGTTTTCACGGATTTAAAACTGCACACTGGTCTGACTTTTCCATGCAGATCATCAGTTGTCACAGGAAAAAAATCCATCTCCCTAGTACCAGCATGCTGTGTTACACCGTGACTGCTGTATATAGTTGGCTAGCTATAGCCTATATGCAGTATATTATAGTTTCTTACTGAGCTCTTGCATGATCAGTATAATGACTCTGGCTATTCAGTCATTTATAAATGACATACTGAGACTGTCTGCATATCACTAGGAACCCGCATGCAATCAGTGTAGTGCCATGCAGGGTATACCGGCGGTGACGATCAGCAGGCTTAATTCTAGTGCTCAGGCTCGCATGCCGGCATCATTGCACAGCCATACGGTGCCATATAGTGGCAGTAGTCACTTGGCATCATGCAGTGCAGGCAGTAGTTGCACAATATTCCCAATTTGCATCATATCTATCATTGCTGCAATTTATAACTGATGGTTCCGCGGTGGGTGGATCTATAGAATTTGCAGAAAGTACCATTATTTTATTTGTTAATTTTTACTTCATAATTTTCATAATTGTCATGACTGATGTTAGTTTACCGGACAGTGCTTCTGGTCAGTTAATTTTCACTAAGTAGCAGAGACTCTAGTATCAGTAGTGAGTTCAGTCATCAATTCAGTAGTGAGACCGGAACTGACCTCAACCTGTGTGTCACCTCTACTGACTGACTGAAGCCTTATAGTCACGGTGATCATTTTCATAGACTATACAGACTATATATACTGATACGATAGACTAGATCTATAGTCTACCTTCAAGTTATTGCATAATCGAAGCCTAACTGATATGGCCGTGCAAACAGCAACGACGGGACTACTGTGCCACCTGGGTGGCTAGAAATAATCTATGCCACTCACGAAAAAGAATATGATGCGAGTGGCTACGGTGACACCAGCACCAGTACGAGATCTATTCGTGGTCAATGGGCTTATCATTTGCCCCTTTACGTTAAAGCAGAAAACGGGTCCAGATACTTCCAAGAAATCTTTCGAGTAAGCCATCACTATCATTAGTGCATGCCATGTGATGATACTATATTATATATAGAGTCTACTGATATGTCTGTTGCGCATAGTAATTCAACCGTGCCGAGTGCTTGCGGCATGATCGCTTGATCAGCATTCACATACTGCTGAATATACATGTAGAAAAAAATACATGATGCATTAATACAGTACCATAGCATAGAGTTTATAAAATAATGACTAGTGGGCGGAGCCCCTCCCTTATTGATCCCTACTGATAACTACATATACCATAAAACAATGCTCCTAGAGCCAGCTTCAATCTTAATTCCATGACTAATAGTTGCCACGGCATGCATGTGGCACAACTGCAAGAAGTCAATTGCACCCGCGTCATGTGGCATCACAAGAGAGCCCCTATTGCCACATTCAAACCTGTCACTGCGTAGCGGTGCCAATATTATCAAGTAACAATCAGTTACTTTTTCAGCCCGTGCATCAGCTATCAGTAAATCACCGTTTAGCATTTTGATAATATATATACTTATATAATCCGCAATGTGATCTTAGCCCATGCCTCATGACCGAACTTTTAATTAAGTTTTTTTAGTCCCCCCAGCCCCCTTCCCGAACTATTAAATATACACAGGTAGATTAAGTCTCGGTCAGGTTAAGACAGCAGCTAAAAACATGTTATCAGTAGTAGACAATGATGTCCAATCAACAGTGCAGCTAAATACAAGCTAAATTGTTTACAAGCCGCTGTGACGTTCATTGACGCGTACTAATAACAATACAATTTATACAGTCACGTGAGCTTTTTCGATTGTTTTACGTCATCACACATAGTTGTTTATTTCAAGCAGCAATGGCGGAGAGTGCTTCTTCTGCTAAAGTCCGGAGCTGTTCCACTATGATACTGCAGACGGCACCCGGTTAGAATAGTGTCTTAAGGTGTAATCCAACTTCTATTAATCCCCCGTAAAGAAACTATAACTGTTCGCCAAGTGCTTGGCTTCTTTGTACCTCAAAATGATGGCAGAAAACCCACAAATTTCAAAGCCATAAAGCTTGACATAAGACATTGCTAAATCAAATCTTATACCTGTAGCATAACGGGAACAGCTCCGGACTTTTCGTCAAAGGTCTGGGAAGTACCGATGGAAAGCGGTACTGGTCTCCTTCGTCTTTATTATTTTGTAGCGTTTCTGTGTTTAGCATCTTTAGCAAAGGATAGCTCTACATTATGCAACTTGTTTAGGCTTCAAATGTTGTTTTAAACTGGAGTTATGATCAACTAAAAAGTAGCCATTTTTTCGGCTGTTGAGCCTGATCCAGACCCTGTGTATGTTTAGTTATGTATACCCAGCAGCGCAGTAAAGTGTATGCTGCGCATGCACATGACGCCATTTCTATACACTGGACCACACCCCTAGAATAATTAAATGATTATTAAAGCATATTAGACCTATATACAGTTTGTTTGTCAATGATATCACAACATTTCAGTAGTTCCTGTACTTAATTCATGTGTTTAATAACAGCGGCACTTATTACAATATAGGCTAAACCGACTTATGTATTTGAGTGCCTTAGTTTTTACCTCTATTCGTGCAGTATCTTATAGAATTCAAGCCTTACCTTGTTGGCCAAGTGCCACCATTAGTTGTTTCCTCTATTCATGCAGTATCCTATACAATTCAAGCCTTACCTTGTTGGCCAAGTGCCAACAGGTGGCACTGTCATCATTTTTCCGGACAGTAGTGGTACATACACCCGTGTACATACACATACTGGTTACACTATATGAAGGTATATAACACCATCAGTCACGTACAGCGAACACACTCTGCCAACACACATGCAGGCACATGCACATGCACACATGTGTACGAATAATGATACTCCCATCAGCACACAATGCACAGCATGACGTCCTCTTATGGCACACATGTCTGATTTTCACAAAAGCTGCAAGATAGTCATATGTTATGTATGTACCATATTAATTTTTTTTTTCTCATTCATGTCTATAGTCAACTTCAACTGAAGCTAGTGCTAATACTAGTCCATTACCATCCCTCCAGTAAGCGGTGTCAACAAGCAACATGCAATCACAGCTTGGCTTAGGCATCCATGCATACAGCCCTCACTCCTCCCCTTAAATTACTGATTATCCACCCACAGAGGGCATGCAGACAGTACACAACCCTGTATGCATGCCCTCCTATAACTATAACCTACATGATGCATGGATGCATGCCATGCATGTATATGCACCTCGGCAATGAATATATAGCCTGTATTTCATGATGTGACCATGTAGGATCATTATTTCAACTTGATTTTGTACAATACTCTATTTTTCAAATATCATTATTATAGCCATTAATGGGTACCAGATATACTATAAGTGATGATAGTGAGGAGTGACACGATAATGTTCATTTATTATTCCACTATACTAGTATTGAAGAAATACTCGAATTTGTCAGTTAGAGGGCAATATTCTCCCATATTGCACTACGGTTAATACACCGCTCTTATCTTATCTAATCTCACAATCTACATGTTTACACTATTTCAAATTTGCTGCGCATTATTTTTCAATGAATCTCATTGGTTAGTTTCAGAGCAGAAACAATGTGTCTATAGTAACAATATTGAATAAACAATACAGTAAGTGGATCAGTTTGAAAAAGAGCATATTCAGTGAAGTCATGGAGAATTTTATTGTCTAAAATACTTGGTTGTGGGGTCTAAAGACTGGGAAAACAGTGCTTCATAATAGGCCATTAGAAAAAGAAAGCTAAGTCACTATTTTATTGATAACCAGCAAACTTGAACACAAAGAAGACCGGCTGTGACTGCTTTGCCTACTGCTTGAACTGAGGCCATATGGTGAAAAAGGGGCATGAAGCCAATTCCAGCAAGCCGGCCATAAGACTGCTTTGAATCTTTTTTTTTTTTCGCTTTTACATCAATCCTAATAGCAAAATACTCATTATTGTAAAAATTATTGTGAAAATCGTTTTGTGGAATAATAAATAAATAATTGCATTCGTTTGGTCGGGCAATACTGGAAAATATTCAGCTCTCGACTTCTGTATCATCCCTCCCTGCGGTCGGGCCGATACTGTCAGTCTCGAGCTGAATATTTTCCCGTATTGCCCTCCCACTCATGCAATAATATATATGTATAGTATGCCAACTGAATTAATGTTTAGTTGTATATTAGTGACTGCATGCATATTAGTCATAATGGCATATCAATATGGCGAGCAGATAATCAAGTATATCTCCCTTTAATTAAGTCTAGTATTAATTGCCAGGTTAAAAATTTTACATTATGCACCTGTAATATGTATTCAGTAATTAACTTGAATTAAGAGATTCCTGATAACTAGATGAATGTAAACATTGTAGGGGCGATGACACTGAACTACATGATTTAGCAACGTGAGTTCAGCACCACAAGCACAACACATATTGCAAGCGAAACAGGAAGTGCTGGTTCAATTTTCCTCATCCTCCAAGTGCAGACACGTGGATTGCAAGACACAACCCTCTTATTGACGACGATGCAGTTTCCTCAGCAACAGATGTATTAGGTAAGGTTAGAAAGCTAACAAATGTGTCTGTGGACGAGTTTTTACAAATGTAGAATTAACTGCTTATGAAGAAGCTTTGCATAAAACAAATAAGGGAAAGAAAATTCTTTTGAGACGTACTTCTTCGGAGTGTAACATAAACAACTACAATTCCGCTGTTCTTAGAGCTTGGAAAGCCAATATGGACATACAGTACGATAAGGATGCTTATGCATGCGTCATGTATGTAGCCTCCTACATCATGAAGCATGATAAGTCAATGGGTGAAGTTCTAAAGGCTGTGTCCAATGAAGTGAGAACAGAAGAATTGTCTACACAATTACGCAAGGTAGGAATGGCTTTCTTGGAAGTGAGTGCTGTCTATCGTATCCTATTTATCCCAATGAAGAGCCTCAGCAGAGCTGCATTATTTGTTGATACCAACCCCAAATCCAAACGCATAGCTGTTCTTAAGAACACTGATAAATCTGGATGACAGTGATACTGATGTCTTTCAAAGGAGTTTGATAGATAGCATGGACCACAGATACTGAGATCCATGTGTCTAGCAGATTTTGCTGCTAGGTATGCTGTCGATTATTACAAAAAGCATGATGTAGATGAGGACGGGGATTCACTGCCAAATAACGATGCAGAAAGCAGCCGATTAGGTTCACGAATCAAACTCTTGGAACAATGCGAGAAAGAAGACGTAAAGCAGTCATCAGATTTACTCGTTACAATGCTGATGGTAGTAACTGGTTTAGAGCAAAGCCTGTACTATCCTTGGGAAGTCGACCTATTTGGAGGATTTGAAACATACATGGAACACTATCGTCATGTACAATCAGTTGTTATTGATAATGAACAGAGATACACTACAGCAGTCATTGAGAACATAGACTTCGACGCTATTGACCATCCAGAACATGCATGGGAGCTACTAGCACCATCCACGGAGGAGCGTAGAGCAAGGTCAAATGATGAAGGTGAAGAGCAGTTAACAAACGTTTCTGAACACGATATGCGTGATAATGCAAATGTAACAAGTAAGTCTTCAGCTCAGATAAGATATGAGAGTGCTGCTAATAAAGAAGTCATTCCTCCGGAGCAGTATAATGTTATGATGCGTCAGCTTAATGAGAAGCAACGAAACATGGTAATGTATCACCGACAATGGTGTAAAGGTGCAGTGCTTGCATTAAGTAACAACGAGCCTGTAAAGCATTCTTGAGTGGTCCAGGTGAGTCGCATGTCATCAAGCTAATCCAGTCCGATACCATAAAGCTGCTAAAGTTGTCTGGTGCCTTTGAACCAGATGGGTCATTGTTTTGCTTACTGCTCCCACGGGAGTTGCTGCGTTCAACATCGAAGGGATGACACTACACTCAGCGCTATTTTTGAACACCGGTAGGTTCAATTTGTACACACCTTTAAGCAGTGAACGACGTAACACCTTAAGAACACAGGTGACTTAAGTCATGGGTCAGGCTTTTACAGCCGCAAACATGGCTAAACTTTAGTTGATCATAACTCGA
>JAYJLX010050185.1:0-11658 GCA_036873525.1 Chalinula nematifera | reverse complement strand
GTCAAACTGTAAGTCGCCATTTTGTATTTACATGTAAACGAGCGCCGTAATAATAAACGGTTTGCTCGAAGAAGACTCTACTCGCTTTTGCATGAAGTGCTTGATGACAAAACTAACTATACCAATCGATAGAGAAGGCTTTAAAGTACCTAAATTGGCGAAAAAACCGTGATCGTACGTTATTTCATTTTCAAGTTATTTTTTGTCATTACTCAATGCATTATAAATTATAAGAAGTGCTTTTTTCGTAGAGCCGGTCACATATTACTATATGTGACCGGCTCTACGAAAAAAGCAGTCGCAGATGCATCAAATGCAAAATCTGAGTTCAGAAAGTTAAACAGCTCCAGAAACTGATCTAGAATGCATCTTTACAACCTGCAAAACGTTGCCAATTACAAAACCCTGAAAAACCTTTGAGTTCTTTTTCTTCTTTCCACGCACCTAGTTTTCAGGGTACCAAAATTATTTTGGCACACACCAAAAAAAGCGCATGAATCTCCAAAAAAAAGTACCCATGAACGAATTGCAGCAAGGAGACCGAAAATCTTCAATCCGCCATTTTCAAAAACGTGTTGCACGTAAGGGGTGTGGTTTTAAAATAATTAATTAGCTAAATTAATTTTATTAATTAATTTTTTTTTAATACATTAGTATAGTCTATTGGAGATAAAAATTTTCTTCAAAAAAAAAAAAAGGAATGAGAGAGGCACAGATCACCAACAAAAGTTATGAAACAAGCGGGACTAGTATGAGGGAGCAAGAAAGACGATAACATTGACTACTATCCTACTGTGAATTGCAAATTTTCGCAATTAATGCACAGTATAGGATAGCAGTCAATGTTATTGTCTTTCTTGCTCCCTCATACCAGTCCCGCTAGTTTCATTACTTTTGTTGGGGGTCTGTGCCTCTCTCATTCCTACTTTTCGTTTTTTTTTTTTGAAGATCTATCTTGTTTATTACCTGAACTACCACACTATGCACAGTGTTTGATTGGATATCTTCTTAGCCGCCTCTCTAACTCCTCATTACTGTCATCAGTCTTGTTAGTCCTTTTTCTGTGGTCCTATAAGAAGATTAGATTTAATCAATTAATTAACTGCTTAATCAACTACTATTAGATCACCCGTTTTTATAGCTTCTTCAATGAACGATATGATTATAATTATGTATTACATACATTAAAGTTAATTGATGCATTATAATACCTGAATAGCTACAAGATCCAGCGATGCATTTCCTCTTCCGAAATAGTCTTGAAATGCTCTGAATTTGGAGATATACATGTAACTCGAAAACAAAAATTTCAATCGATGAATTCTGGTGTGCCAGGTTTGACAGCCTCAGCTCCTTCAGTCTGGAAGGCTTTGTTCCTGTACCATTAGCTGACCATGTACTCCAGTACTGTACAGGAGAATGGCAAATAACATATATCAGTCAGAAATACCGCATATGGGGTTATATTTCTGAGTGATTTAATTTCACTAATTTTGCTAACGGGCCCACTTTTTGGGTTAAAAAAAATATTGATGCTTACAACAAAATATTCTCCCCTCCCTCAAATGATTTTAGTGAAATTTTGTACCCATAACCTGTACACAGTACAGATCCTCGCATTCATTACAATGTACATGTCCATGCGATCTTCATTCTTAACATGAGGTATCCGGACATTACCCATGTTGATGGAATTGGAGCAATGACATCACATATCTTCTGTTCTTCATATGCTGGAGAACTTGGGAATCGACACTATAGAGAGAAATACTGCGAGACAAACAGGGAGGAATAGGGAAAGTAGAAACAGATGAATAACACTATACTACCAACTATTTGCATTTTTTTATTACAAAGCTATAAAAAAGAAGGAAGGATTATTGTTTTCAGTTTAGCCAAGCTAAGAAACATGTAACCAAAGTACTTTTAACCTATTGTACAGTGTACGGTACAGTATACTATAATATTACCATATGTATGTACATGTACATATACCTACTTGTCTCAATGCCAGAAAAACCTCCTCTTCAGGTTCGTTGGCCGGCATACTATTGTATGCCATACACCCCCCTACCCATGGGGGGGACCCTATAGTAGAGGGAAATTCGAATATTTTACAAAAAAAAAATTCATGACAAAGGTCATTTAGTAAGTTGACACATCCACACTGTACACTTCATCCTGGACAATTAGGGATTAAAAGGAGCTTCTACAAAATAATAATCATAATCAGTTTTAACATTAGAATCACCTAAGTGACTTGAATGGATGCAATCCTTTATTTGACTCCAATTATATAATAATATTTCAAAACCTCGTCATCAGGAATCAGGAGTGATAGGTTGTACATTCAAAACATGAAAAAAGGTTCCAATCTAATATGCACTTGTCCACTCAGTGAAAGAAATCATATGCGCTCGAAAAATACATCGTAACGTACAGAGTCTTCAGTACATATATTTGATACTTCTTTTTGACTCCTCAAATTTATACTGGATAATATATACAATACATGTACATAATAAACAAGAAGATAAGGCTACTGACAACAGGAATAAATTGTACATGTAATATGTACACTTCTCAATATTACAGTAAAAAAGTCACATTTGAACAAAAACGGCTTATGACATTGTCACACGTACATGTACAGGACAACGAGTCTTCATTCATGTGTGTACAATACAACAAACATGTATATATACCTTTGACAGTACTGGATTATAAGAGACAATGTAGTGGGTTTACACACTGAGGCTGGGTACACATATGGTTCCTCGTACATTGGCTGAAGGAGATAGAAAGTTAAACAAGCGAGTAAAGGTATAGATGGAGAGGGTAGTGTGCTGGCGTATTAGAGAGGCTATGATGATAGGCTGTCAAGTTTACAGCACAGTGATATGGAACAATCTACGTATTAAAAAAAAATTACAAACAAATTAATCCTTTATACAATTCCTATGTATGCATTTACCTACGTATACACTAAATTATTAAGATCATAGTCTGATATGGACTTTTATCTAATAAAAAGGAAGAACAACACTCACAGTATAAGTACGTGCACTGCATTAGACATATATAGTGTAATACGACCCAATATGGCAGAATGATGAATTCCACATAACACTAACAGGATAAAAAGGGTATACAACTACGTGTACATGTCTTTATCTATATGTGCATAAGGAAGACTATAAAAAATAATTTGTACATGTACAGTATTGAAAACTTACTTAAATTAAATGGTTTCTCAGTATGTCCAGTGGGATGTGTCACAGATGTGGTCCTGACATAGATAAATAACTTCGGACCAAGGTAGTTCATATGGTTACTTGGGGGCCCACCAGAAAAGTCTGGAACGAATAAATAACTCACACAACAGAGCGAGCAAAGGACCACTTGAAACTGGGGAGCCAACCAGCTCAATTTGTAGATCCTTGCATATTAAAATACCAAACACTATGACCAGAAAAGGTCCATCATCATAAAAATAATCAACCTTCGGAACAACATGATCATAATGATCAGCATTATGAAAGATTGAAACAGGTTTTATCCATACAACTAGAATTGTGGAAAAGTGGGCGGTATCTTACCCATCTTCTTTCAGCTTTTCCTTGCTATAACACTGCCCATTAACAAATATATTGGCATACAAGCTACAAAATGTATTGTCCCCCAGCCATCTTATTTTTGTTTATGTACGTTTTAACTGTGTCGAGAAAGCGATTCATCATCAAAACGTATAGACATTGCACATGAAAAAGCATTACCCTTATGTGTCAAAGTTCACCATAGCTTTTCGTAACGCTGCATGATTAGCCTTGGCACCACTCACACTCACACCTTTGGATATGGCACAATTACCATCCCCCATTACTCTGTCCTGCACATGAGGTGCGACAAGTAACTGGCCTAATTCGCTGTGAGTGTTTTGTCGTTTCAACTTTTGACCACATTTTTATATAGTCAACAGCTGTACACATCCATTCATCAGTTGGTAGTGGTCCAGATACAGCAACCATTTCAGTTTGTGTTACTTGTAACACTTTCATCTTCAGTTTGCTTTTATTTGAGTGGGCGGTATCTTGCCCATCTTCTTTCAGCTTTTCCTTCGCTACAATACTGCCCATTAACAATTTGTAGCATACAAGCTATAAAATATCTGTCCCCAGCCATTTTTATCCATCTTATTTTTGTTTATGTACGTTTTAACTGGCTGAGAAAGCGATTCGTCAACGTATAGACATTGCACATGAATAAGCATTATGCTTATGTGTCATAAAGTTCATCATAGCTTTTTGTAACGCTAGATGATTAGCCTCGGTACCACTCACACCTTTGGATATGGCACGAAATAAACAATTACCATCCCCCATTACTCTGTCCTGCACATGAGGTGCAATTGAAAAGTAACTGGTCTGTCTTGTCGCTTCAACTTTTGACCACATTTTTATATAGTCATAGCTGCACACATCCATTGATCAGTTGGTAGTGGTCCAGATACGGTAACCATTTCAGCTTGGTTATAGTAACACTTTCATCTTCAGTTTTAATGGTTTGTTTTTTTTTACTTTTAACGATTTCATATTTTCTAAATAGGAGCTAGAGTACCATTTTTTGGTTGTCGGAGGACCACTTAAAACTTGAAGTGATACCAACCAATAGCAGAGTTGGAACCATCACAATATACCATATCTGGTGACTCCTCACCCCAGCAAGTGCAATACTGTTCCATCCGGGATAAAAGAATCCACACTGTCATGTGATGTCATTTCGACTTCATTTTACCATCACATTCAAAGTATGCACCTTAAACCCAGACTGACCCAAGTCAGGATTAAAGACTCGTACACGCTTATGAACACACTGAAATCTATTGTATCAATCATGTAGCAGCTGACTCACTTATCATGTAAATATTATTAATCAATGTTTATCCTTATAGTTTAGTTCAATCTATGTATAATTTAATTCTGACATATTAATAACAATTGAAAAATGACTATTTCATTTAACCATCAAGGAATATTATAATACATTACTTTAGTTAATATTTTTAATATCAGTCTTTTCTGAATGTGGATTCTTTTGAATCGTTTTTTGAGTCAATAAAGATGAGAGCGAGGTAGCATAGTTAGTTGCAGATAGATTTCCTCCTGATATATACTTCAAAGAACTAAATATGCTTTCTATCGCACTTCCATTAATTCGAATAGGAGCTATAAAATATCCTTTGTGATTTTTAAAAAATCTTCACACAGGCCTTTAAAACCATAGGACATGATTAAAAGCAAGTCCAAAGTCTGTATACAATGTGGAAACAATATAACAATGATAAGTCATTATACACTGACATGCAATATTCATGATTTTATGCATACGCACATACACTGCATGTATACCTGCCAAGCAGTTTGAACAGGACTTCTAAATTTGATGTCTATATAAATTGACAAAATGATTTAAGTGAAAGAGTACTGACTGAATTGCATGTAAATATACCTGGATCCTTCTGTAGTTCTTCTTTCCATTTAAAAAACCAACGCATTCCTTCAGATATATTTAGTAAACATTGACCATTAACGGCAGAGATCTTGTCGTGAGATAGTATTCCTGTTTCAAATATTAAGTGGCAAGATACTCGGCAGTCATCATGTGTGCTTTACCACTTCTATCAGCCATTTCTTTAACTGCAGCAATCATGTATGGCTGCTATAATTATTATAAGTGAACAAAATGATAATATGTATGATATATGATGAAAATAATTCAGGGATTATAAGGCATGAAAACTTAATTAATTATTTAATAACAATTATTAATAACATACTTGCATATTCTTAGCTGGCAGAACGTTCAATCTGGTCCATGAATCACGTACCACATGAGAAAACCTAAGGCCTGGTACACGCCTACTAATACCAGCCTTAGCTTGGTGTAAATCAGACTTGTATACTTCTTCACCATCCGAATATAAATCCATCTTTACTAAATTCCTTTGTGCCATCAGTCCTTGAACTATACAGAGCTGCGATCATATTCTTAAGCTATAATAGATATGTATATATATATTATACTGACCGTCAGCAGATTCAGTTCGATTGCATGTTTATCATATACCTGATGAGAAGGGCACACGAGTAAATGAACACGCTTTCCATCAAATGGCGACACAAACGAAGGCTGACTTAAATCCATTTCTTCGTTGTTAGCATACCCACACAACAGCTTTAGCAAGCTACAGTTGCTACTAGCCCCATCGCAAAGTAGAGCACGAATACCAAATCCAAACTGAGAGAATGCTAACATTAACATTGTTCGAATGACCATAGCATGAGTTGAGGCAACTTCAAGAGTTGATGAACTATTGAAATAAGGCCCAACGACATCAAAATCTGAACGCAGATCACGCCACAAGAACTGCACGCAGTTTTTTGACACTTCTCATCTGCTTGAAGTACTTCGTAGACGTCGTGCAAGCTGATGAAGTCATCAGAGGACATAGAGAAGCCAATTATTGAGGAGTTACTGCTGTTCCATATGATGCGTGACTGTACCTATATATGGCATGATACAAATGGAACATGATGCATGCATGCATACATATGGAAAGTAAATATACCTTCACTTCGTCCCACATCAACTTTCCTTAACCTAGTGGTATTGGAAATCCATTTTCAACTCGCTCTTTCTTAAACACTTCATACTTCTGAGATCTTTCAAGTAACGCCTCCTCACATATTCCTGGATTACTGGAATATTTGTGCATGTAGCTTTTAAGAGTTCTATCACAAGGTAACTGAAGTATTCCGAGGTCTTTCAAGGCATGGTAAGCAGCTGGACTTCGAGAAAAGACAGACAAAGCTATAGAGATGACAATTTAACATACAAATCTAACTACCAAACAACACAATTAACTTACCCAACCTAATTGTCACAGGGGACCATTTGTTCGATTTCTTACCAGTAACTATAAAAAAAAAAGAGACAAATAATCTGCATGCTTTTCAGCTTGCTGTCGTCAGCATGCCACTGATCATATCCACATGTGCATGCATGGTTGTATACATGCAGTGATACCATTATTTTTCTGATTTTCTAAGAACTGATTCCAATCACTGACGTCGTCCTCCCAGAATTTCCTAACAATGCCTCCTAATCCATGTTGTACTCTGTCAGCTTCAGAATATATTTCATTTAACTTACTCATACCCTCAGGTGAGTCCCTAATCAAAGTGACTAACTGGCCAATTTCATTATTCTGTGAATCATTAATTGATAAGTGATCGACCTTTTTGTAGAAGTAGTCAACTTTGGACTGGAGATTATGGATAGCTGCACTCATGTTGTCATATTTGGCTTTCTTGCTTTGAGGACTTAACACATCAAATGGCACCTTTGAGCTACTTGACTGCCTTTCAATTCTCTGACTACTGGTGAGTTCATCATGTTCACGTTTTCGCTTGGAAAGCTGCCACTTCAGGGAACTACATTTCTTACATTCAAAGTTTGACTTTTTCTTTGAGGAGTTCCTTTCAACTATTACAGGACAATGGATATCACGCACAGAATCGGGTGGGCAATGGATCGGAACTGCTCTGTGTACATCATATCCAATACTTGCCTTGAATACAGAGTAATTAGGGACACCACTACATACAACCTTTGCTTCATCTGACAGTATTTCCAATACTGGAATGATCTGGCTTGAAGATACAGGACTTTCAATAGTCCCTTCATAAACACGTAGTGAAAAGGCACTGTCATCCTTCACTGTAAGCTTCATAGCATCATAAGGTCCTATTTTACAGTCATAACTCCTTAAACTACGAACAGCAACTAAGAATTGACTCAGCTTGTATCTCTACTTCAGCTTTAAAGAGCTGTACATCAAGGGAAGCAGAGTACTGCAAATCCTGCTCGATAACAGACTTTGTTTCTTCCAGTATAGATCTAGATGAGTTTTCCCTGCTAAGTTTACGTAACGAATCTCGAATCGGAGTGACTAATCTTTGTAACGGAACAATTTGACTCCGATTCGAACGAATAGCAGCCAGTCTGGGAGATCTTCGAGGAGTTGAAACAAGACTTGAGAGACTCGACATATTCGATCAAGCGGGGAGGCGTTCCTGTTGCACGTGTGTCGCATCATTATCTATCCGCATGTCGTATAAAAATAGTATATCCGCTAGCGACAGATCGCTGACAAAAAATCTCGTTATACGTGGGCGATTCACACTCCTACCCCTTTCGTTTTTTTATCATGGACTCCTGATAATAAAAAGAGATGTATCTGAATTGAAAAAATTGAAAATGATAAACATACAATTAATTTATATCAGTATATGTTTGTATATTGTAATGTATATCAGTGCATGTATCCTTCAATTGCATTATGGAAATTTCATTTGTTTAGGCTACACTACTGAGTCTTTGTCTATAAAGAATTTGTTCCTAAAGGAGATTAAGGGAACATTTGGTTCTGGTGGTTTTATATGCTCCTTATCAGAAAAGGAGCTTTCTGAATTGCAGCAACATCTGGAAAAATCTTTTGGTTTCAAGAATCCGTCAAATGTTAAGAAAGCATGCACATGTGCAGCCAAACGAAAGCATTTGGGTTCTCAGTAATACCGTACAAGTTAATGGTGATGGAAATTTAATTCCAAAGCAAAACTGGCGATATGCATGGCCACCTTTTGGTGGTCCCTGCATAGAAAGCTTTGGCCGAACGAGTACTGCTGTCAACCTTATGAGCAAAGTAAAGCTTCCATTAGAAACTGAGGTACTGAAGGAACTAGTGAAGTTCATGAAAGAAGTATTTAAACACAACTTTATTCCAAGTTAGTATATTAAAGCTATTTATCACTATATACATGCACGCACATGCAGACCAGTTAATACAGCTGAAGGACTACAGTGGTATGGACCGTTTGATTCAAGTAACTGCTACTGTATTGAGCAAGATTCAAAGGAAAAGGTGTAGAGATTCCTGTTGTTGAATGGCTGAACCAAGCAGAGTCAGTGTGGGTTAAGGTAGTGCAAACCACTTTGACAGAGTATCCCTTTTGGGAGAAACAGTTTGGTCTCATGAGCACGGATTAATCCGATGTAGAGGCAGACTAAAGAACGCTGTACTCTCGTGTTCAACTCGTTTTCCACTATTGATTCCGAGAGATCATCCTTTCACCAGGCTACTGGTAAGAAGAGCCCATGACAGGGTATTCCACAATGGGGTCAAAGAAACACTATCCGAGCTAAGGACGAGGTACTGGATCCTCAAGGGAAGGAAATCAGTTATTCAGAAGTGTGTCCTCTGTAGAAGATTGGAGGGTCCTCCCTATCGTGGTCCAACTCCTCCCCCACTACCATCCTTTAGAGTTTCGGAAACTCCTCCCTTTACCTACTGTGGAGTAGACTTCGCTGGACCGTTGTTCGTGAGAATGGAACGGAGCTCCCCATGTACTACTAAGGTCTGGATATGCCTTTTCACCTGTTGCTCGACTAGAGCAATGCATCTGGATCTAGTACAAGACCTCACAACTCAATCATTTCTGAGATATTTCAAGAGGTTTGGCTAGGAGAGGTCTCCCTAAACGTATGATCTCGGATAACGGGCCGACTTTCAAGGGAGCAGCCAAGGTGATGAGAAGTGAAGCCCAACGACGACTGGTAAGAGCTAGAGTCGAGTGGACATTCAACATCGAGAGAGCCCCATGGTGGGGAGGGTTTTTCGAGAGTCTAGTTCGTTGTACTAAGCGTTGTCTCAAGAAGATGGCAGGAAAGAGTAAACTCCTGTATGAAGAGCTTCTCACCCTACTCATGGAGGTAGAGTCCATTCTGAACTCTTGTCCACTATTCTTCCAGTGATTTGGAAGAGCCACTAACTTCGTCTCATCTTATCATTGGACGTCGATTACTGAATCCACCTGAAGACATGACTCCGATACCTTCGAATAATGAAGATTTCGTAACTGATTCGGATTAAGACGTCTTCGGTTCATTGTTCGTACCATTGATCACTTCTGGACTCGTTGGAGGAAGGAATATCTAACTGAGTTGAGAGCGGTACATGCAGGGAATGTTGGACTACGAGGGAACACGAAGAGAGAGATAGAGAAGGGGGATGTTGTGATAATATACGATGACAATGAGAAACGCAACCTATCGAAGCTCGGAGTTGTTGACGAGTTAATTCCAGGACGTGACAACCGAGTTCGAGGAGCTAAGGTTCGTGTGTCAGTTTGTGGTCGTCGGATAGCCGTGTGGAAGAGAGCCGTTGAACGGTTATATCCTCTTGAAGTGCAGAGTCTCACTGAACCCAAAAAAGATCGTGATGATTCGACTGAGGAGAACGAGGATGATGGCCATGATCGTCTCTCGAAGACCGAAGACAATAGCGGCTATTGAAGCACAAGACCGATTACATCGGTTGAAGACCATGGATTTGTCTTATGTACTGATTGTTAATGTATATGTGAAAACACAGCTGTGGTGATACAATGTATGATATAATATAATATGATGTAATATAATGTGTACTTATGATCATTGTTTGCTATAGTGTAATTATGTGTATGTATTGTTATCTTGACCATGTCTCCCACCTGGTCAAGGGTGGGGAGAATGTTGGAGATTGGACTGATATTATTATAGATTGTAATTATTATTGATTTTATAACTTTTATTTGTATAATAATATATCTATCTGAGCATGCGCACTTTGTGTGCTCAGTGTGAGTCAAAATTCAAAATCTGTGAAGAAGGTAGCTTTCTTCTCTCTAGTGTTTGAGGTGTTTATCAACACCTATTGGTCCATTGTGATCCCAGGAGCCCTGAGCTCTTCCAATCCCGATACTAGGGAAGAAGCGATAATAAGCGACCCTTCTTACTAAGGGTCGTTAAAGGCAAGGCACATTACTCATTGCAATTGGCCTTGTTTTGATTTCCCCTAGTAATTCGAAGTCATTTCTGACAATTAGTAGATACTTCATAATGAAGCCTCTGTAGCGCTACGTCCTTGCTCCTAAAATGGATCATGACGCTATGTGAAGCTTCTAGCCAATTCGGATGATTATCCAGATCGAAGACAAAAATTACAAATCTTCACGTCATCAGTTATATATTTAAGGTTATACATTCTGTCAGTAAAAATAACGTTTTTTTATTGTTATTGCATTTAAATTATTGAAAATCACCTAGATAACGTCTGCGTTTTTGATAAGCATTTCCGTATTGGAGGGAATGGATGCTTTTCCAATATCATTGAGAAATGGCCATTTTTAATAACGTGCACTTTAGAAAGCCACACCTAGCGCCTAGATCATGCGCTGCTGGTTAATCCTATGGTTAAATTAATTTAAAAAGGGTGTGGTCATGTGGTTTAAAATGGCTGTCTTAAATTTTCAACTCGATCTGTAAACTTTTTCCTGTAAGCTGCTAGTATAAAGTAAGTAAGCACCTCTATACTGTAGACTCATTGTTTAGCTTCCGACACTATTTGTATTTAATTGATACAACTATGCAGCCTCTTCCAAATTATATATATATAGACCTGTTTAGGCGCTAACAGAATGATATATATAATTCCAAATAACTTGTGAAAAGTGGGCGTGATTGTGTGAAAAGTGGGTGTGTTAGTATGGAAAAAAAATT